>PVIH01015728.1:0-48453 GCA_004025045.1 Sigmodon hispidus
GATTTGAGTTTTGTGCAGGGTGACAGGCTCGGATCTATTTGCATTTTTCTACACACTTCCATCCAGCTATGCCAACACCATTTGTTAAATATACTATCTTTTTTCCATTGAATGTTTTGGGCCTCTTTGTCAAAGATCAGGTGTTCATAGGTTTTTGGGTTAATGTCTGGATCCTCAATTCTATTCCATTGGTCTACAAATCTGTTTTTATGCCAGTACCAGGCTGTTTTTATTACTGTAGCTCTATAGTGTAGCTTGAAGTCAGGGATGGTGATACCTCCTGAGGTTCTTTTGTTGAGTAAAATTGTTTTGGCAATCCTGGCTTTCCTGTTATTCCAAATGAAAATTAAGAGGTCTTAGGATCCTTCTGTCTCACTCTGGGCCATGGAAGTCACCTGTCCTACTCTGCTCATTCCCAGGTCCTGGGACTGGATACGTAAACCCATTGACTACCGTACAGCCCAGTCTTGCTGTTCACAAAGGCTGATCACAGTCCCTTGCACAAAGAGACTATTGGCTATTTTTCTGTTGCTGTCATAAAATATCAGGACCAAAGCCATGTATAGAATAAAAAGTTTATTTTGGTTTATGATTGCAGTGGGGGAAGAGTCCATCTTGGGATGGAGGCAAGCAGCGGGTATTGCAGAATGCAGAGAGGTCATACCCTTTACCTTAAGCATAAAGTTAAGAGAGCAATCTGGAAAGGTGGGTGGATTTGTGTTCCAAAAGCCCCCTCCAATGACATACTTCTTCCATCAAGAACACACCTCTGAAATCTCTCCCTACAACACCCAACTTGGGACCAAGTATTCAATATAGGAGCCTAAGAGAGACTTCCACATTCAAACCCTTACAGGAACCACTGGAAAGGCTGCCTATGACAAATCTACTACAAGGGACCAAACTCAAGGAAACATTATATGTGAGATGTTAGAAACTATTCACTGTGTCTAAAGAAAAGGTACATATAGTGCATGCAGAAATGGTACACACAAAGCCATGAATATACAGTGGGTATGAGTCAATATAAAATACTAATGTCATGTGAATTATTATGCAGGACATTGATCCAAGGATAACCAACCAACTGCGATATTAAATTTTTTAGGTTATTGTAACTGATAACCGAAAGCATAGGATCATTCATGAGGTAATGTCTGATATTTTTGAGTATGCACACATGAAACACTGGATCATATTGAAGTTTGAGTGCACACATCTAGCTTCTCGAACATCACTTCTTGCAGATACATTTTTAAAATCCTTTAATTTTTGAAAATACATAGCATATTACCATTTTTAGTGGAATAAGTTTTGTGAACTAGTAACCAGAGGCAAAGATTAGCTGGATTCCTCCATACAGACTGATGTGGAAAAGCCAGCTTTTACCTCTCTAAGAGTAACAGATTCGACCCCCAGTGCCCCAGTGTTGGTACTGCCAGGAGGTGATCAGCAGGAGGAGAAGCCATGGACTGAATTTTGATCTGGAGTTTCGCCTCTGCCAGGTCCATTCCCTTTATGTGGCTGGCCTCAGTTGGCCAGAACTTTCTCCACTATCTCTAATACCTTAAGGCAAGATGAGCCATTGGCCTAGTCAAGGCAGCTCATTCCCCTTGAATACTGTGCACAAACCTCATTAAATACAGCCAGAGCTCCTGATCTTTCCTGGCATCACAACTTGGGTAGGGGAAAATAGTACTATGTGCTTCCTCTTTTTCTTGACACTGAACACTGAACTTTCTCCCTGGATAAACAAAAGATATTCATGAATGGATCCCTCTGTAGTCCATCAGATTAAGCTCACCAGCTTATTTATTAATAATGCATCTCTCATGGCCACACAGAAGAGAAATCTAAAAGTTTCTATAGACTATCAAACTCCCAGATGTCATCCACTATGGATATAAATCTCTTTTAATTTCAGCTCCTTCTGAGTCACTCAGCTCCCAAACTGCTATACTTAGAGTAATAGAGGGAGCATGGTAGTGAATCCATGAAATACAGGGTAAATGATTCACTAACTTAAATAAACACAAAGCCACTGACTTCATAACTAACAGGCCAATGTCTATGGACTATGTAGCTTCCATAATAAATTGCACATGAGGACACCTGCATGGGCCTGTGTGTTCATGAACACTTTGAATTTATCCTTCTTACTAACAGCAGGAAATATGACTGGGAATCTCAGGGATGGCGGCTCTAGTCACCATGTGGGTCCTCTGCATCACGGACATGTCACTGGCCCTCCTTGTCCACCAAAATATTAAGAGGTTTCTATCAGAAGATTCAGGTTGTGTTGTGTAGCAAGTTAAATTTTTCAATATTGGAGGGAAGCTTGTAAAAATACAGAATGTTAGAAAGTAGGTAAACAGGGAATATTCTAAGGGGAGGTATAATGTGGGATGTCTTTCTGTACACTGTGAATATACCTTGCTACCATTTGTTAATAAAAAGGCTCATTGGCATTTGGCAAAGCAGCTTAGAGGCAGGCGGGAAAGCCAAGCACAGATAAAAGACAAAGAAGGGCAGAGTCAAGGAGAAACTACAGACTGCTGCCCAGAGAACAAGATGTAATGGAACACAAGTAAAGCCACTGAGGCATGTGGCAATATAATAGATTCACAAAAAATGAGTTGAGTTGTAAAAGCTAAGTAGTTGCTGGAACACGGTGGGTCAGGACCTTGGGGCTAGGCCAGGCCAGAAACTTCTGACTACAGAGGTAAAACATTACATCCTGTAAGCAAGCTCTTGAGCTCAGCTGATAATTTAAAGGAAGTTCCTGAAACTGACCAGATATCCTGGCTCCCTCCATCCCTAAGCATATACCAGCTGTAAGGAATATTGTGATCAAACAAACCACAGATGATGAGAACTTGCAGTGCCATTTTAGCAATGATGATTCTCAAAAAATAAGAAAATTGAGTCTCATTTCTCACAGGGCTGCTGGGGACTTCCTGAACACAATCAGAAAGTATTGCTCCTACCTCAACCATTTTGAGGCACATTGTGAGATAAAGCATAACCCCATTAGCACTGCAGCCCAGCATGAAGGCACACTGCTAATGCCATGGAGTATACTTTCCTTCATACACTCAACAAACATGAGAGAACAGACCTTGCCTTTACTACCCACTAGTATAAATACTGTCTATGTGGATGTGGTAGAAAAGCACTTTATACCAGGCTCAGAAGAGCCTGGTGTCAGTATAAGGTGCTGTGTAGTGGCATCCTCTCATAGCAAAAGGCTTTTTATGAGCAATGTGGGCAGTGTCTTCCAGTGACTTAGTTTTCTAATAACCCTGGTTAACACCAGCAACTGATAACAATCCAATAACAGTACAGAGTCATTCTGATCTATAAATGGCCTGAGGGAAAACACCCCACTGCTTTCCTACTGAGGAGCTCCTTTGAATTGGTGGGTTGGTTTTCAGTTTAGCATCCCCACCTTCTTCATGGCTGAGTGCCCAGGTCCTTCCCGTGAGGTCAGATGGGAGAGGAGAGAAGAGGGGAACTGGAGAAAGGAGAGGAGGAGAGGAAGAGAGAGAGGAGAGAGAGGAGAGGGAGAGAGACAGAGAGAGAGACAGAAAGAGAGAGAGAGAGAGAGAGAGAGAGAGAGAGAGAGAGAGAGAGAGAGAGAGCGCACGGGTGTCAGACAGACTGGAGACTGGATATCCCTTTCACAGTGCCCGTGCTTCTGCACAGCCAACTCCAGGAGGGGTACTGTGCTCAACAGGTGAAACAGAACACTGTTTTCTTGACTGCAGATCAGCTTGCCTTCGGGATGAAGTAAGCTAAACAAAAACCCCAGTAGTTTTACCTCAAGGCTCTTAGAATGTGTTTTAGTGGGATTAAGTGGCAATAATATTTAAATTATCTGTATGCTTAATATGTGAGCTAAATTATCCTCCACCACTGGGCAAGTTTATCATAATGTTCCTTGAAAGTTAATGCTTTAACACCAGAAAGAATGGCATAGAAGCCAGGTATGAAAAAATCCATTTCCCTGGGAAGGTCCAGGTGTCCTTTAATGGCCCAAGTGCCTAATAGGGACCACAAAGGTCTTCCACCATCTGGGCTTCAACTGCAAACCAGCTTGAGTCTTTCTTCCCACCTTCCCCTTCAGGAAACAGGATACACACAAGATGAGTATCCATGGTAACAGGTGATGCTTAAGAAGCATTTCCATGGCAACAGAGGATGCTTCTGAAGGGTGTTCTGGGCTCATTCTCTTCCTTCCTATAATCCCATAGCAGACACTGACTTGAGAAATTCATGGCCCAGAAAGAAGGGAACCTCCATAGAGAGCTATTAGCTTGACTCTCTGGGCAGAAAAGCCATCTATTTGGTGTCTAAATATATCCTGGCATTATAAAAATTAATGACAAAAATCTACTTTGCTTTCCATAGTCCAACTTTCATATTACATGATTAACATTTTTTATCAAAATCCAAAGAAAATAGATCAACAAAACAGTGGTAGTTACAAGTCATTGTTCATTTGTCTAAATCATAGCAAGAGGAAGCTGGATGTAAACCATGGGCTTGAGGTGATGACATGCCTAACTGGGTCCATTTGTTGTCACACAGGTTGCTTTGTGGGAATGCTGAAAATGATACATTTGTAGGTATGGACAAGAGGTATACAGAACACCTTGGTAGCTCCTGAAAATCCTACTGTAAACAGTGCACAAATCCTGTCTTTAAATAAATGACCCACATGGAAGGTGAGGATGTGAGAAGCGTGCAGCTCCCATACTATTGCCAAGTGAATATGGCCAAGCAGCTACCATTCACATCCAGATACCGTCTATCTTCAAGAAGCTTGCTGTGCCTCCTTCCTCCCTGTCTGCTCCTTTGTGTCTAATTCCCTCTTAGGCACTGGAATCAGTGTTAGGACTGTGAAACCAGGACCAGCCATCAAAATCCAAAGATGATACAAATGGACTTTTTCATAAGTTCTCTGTAGTGGGATTCAGGCATTATTTAGGGGAGCTTTAGTAGCTCCTGAGAATCAGGACCCTGATGGGGTGTGGCCAGAATCGATAGAGACCCGGGAACACCCACTTCCCTTTCTGTTTTGTGCCTGCCTTCTTGGAGAATGGACCAGCAGCCTTGCATGGGACAGTTCTATCTAATTGTCTTAAGGTTCCATTTGTATAAGTGAGTGTTTATATAACCCCTTAATAAGTATTAATCCTTTATATGATGTATTGCAAATGAATAATTTGCACAATAGTTCCCTGAACATGTTAGAGATGGGAAGCGAAGTGTGAGCTGGGGTGTGATACCTACATGTCCTTCCATAGTAGAGTGGAGCTCTAGGCAGAAACAAAACAAAACCATTTTTCTCAGCAACAGGGGAATTTCAGTACTTGAAGTCAGACTAGGTAATAAGGTTGGTATTTATTAATTATAGTGCCACAATATCTAGTGCTGGATGAAAAATTAAAGTCTCTTTGTGACTCCAGAGGGACCCAAGTCAAGGCAGCCCCATTAGTTTTCAACGAGGGGTGGGTGTAGCCTTTCCTTGCCTGCACCATTTTCAAACCTCTATCCACATATTAATGACATTTTGAAAATCTACACAGCCAGGTTCAGTGGCTCTTACCACCACCCTGGTATTAAATGCATATTTGTTTGTCAGCTCAGAGTGATCTTAGCAACTGCCCTAGTAACTGAGTCACCCCTAACTAGATAGATACTCAGCTCAAACTCTTCAGAGGATACTGCCCATAAGTGTCTTTACCAGTCAACATGTGGCCCTCTAGCCTTGACTGCTAGAGCATGAGCTCAGGCTAGAAAGATGGAATGTGAAGATCTGCCCAGGACAACCTGCTCTTAGCCAGAGCCCATGAGGCTAACATCACCTATGTTAGCAAATTGACTGATGTTTGTTATTGTCAACTGGATGACATCTAGATTTAACTAAAATCCAAAAATGGAGGGCACAATTAGGAAGGGCTTTTGCTTAATTTGAAGTGGGTAGGTCCACTTCTAATTTGGATCTTTGAGGTAGAGGGACACACTTTTTTAATCCAGATCTTGAGCCAGGAAGACACACACCTTTAATCTGCATCCTGGGGTGAGAAGATACACTATTTAATCTGGATCATGCCTTATTCTGGAAAGCCTGTGTATAATACAGGCTTATATTATATAGTGTATAAGGAGATGGAAAAAGGAAGCTTTTGCTCTTTGCATGCTTGCCCTCACCTTGCTATCAAGCCCATTCCTTCACTGGCATTAGAGCCTACTTTAGGATTCTAGCATATTCTGATGAACAGGTGAGACATCCAGCCTTGGGGCTTCAACAACTACTGGACCCTTGACCTTTACATTCACAGCCAGCCACTGTTGGATTAGCTACAGTACAGTTAGTCATTCTAGTAATTCCATTTCTATATCTAGAGAAAGACTTTCTAAGGATTCTTTTACTCTAGAGAACCTTTATTATATAATGACCTCTGCTGAGAAGTATGAAGGTTTGTTTCTGATCCCAGAAAGATGGCCATCTCCTTTCCCTGGGGCATTCTTACCATTACCTATAAAGATGAAGATATGAATCCTTGCTAGGGACAATCTCAATAGAGATTACAGGTTTCTCCTGAGCTCTCTGTGCTCTGGGTAAAATGTAAACACCTTGTTTCCATATGTGCTTCCATGATGAACCAGCATCTGGATCAGTTTTTACTTTAGTGACTATCTAAATGTTTCTATGGGTGCTATGCATAGGGCTGGAGACCATCGCCAAAAAGATCAGATGCTATGTTGCACACTGGACCTGCACCAAAGGGTAGAGTCCAGCTGTAGCCTGGTCACAACCAAATCACTGGGTGTAGCACGAGTTCTAGTTGTATTAAGAGAAACTCAAAACCAGATTACCAGGGAAATATCAAAGAAAGAAACATCACAGTCAAATCTCACCCAGCCAACTTCTCAGGGTAAAAGCTATCTTCCAGCTTCCTCAGCCTTGCTCCTGATCACTTATAATGCCTGTTGTTTTCCTACACGTGCCTTAAATGCCTTCTTCACCCAGCTGCATCCCATCCAGGTAAAGATTAAAGGCGTGAGCTACTCATTTGGTAGTTAGCCTTGAACTCACAGAAACACAGAAAGATCTCTGTCTCTAGAGTTATGGGATTAAAGATGTAGGTCACCACTCTCAATCTTTTCCATGCTGAGATTAAAGGTCTGGATCTCTGTGCTGGGAAAAAGTGTGAGTTACCACTGCTCTATTATCCCTTGACCTCCCTGAGATCCAGAACAATCTCTGCCTCCCAAGTGATGGGACTAATGGTGTGCACTACCTCTGCCTAGTTTGACTATGGGTTGATCTCTTGATATTCCATGCTTTATTAAATATATAACATATCATCACAACTTGGTAACAGGGAAGATCAAGGGACTCCAAGGTCATATATCACTACTAAGTGGGCCCAACCTGTCAGTCTAGTGGGGATATGATATTGAGTTGCATCTGGTAGACAGAGACCACTGAACATGTGTGCCCTGTATACGGCCCTCTCTTTTCATTAACTGCTAATATTTATTCAAAACTAATACCTGGTAATGTCTGTGCTTTAGGAAGTCTGTCTGGCAAGACAGGCCTTTGCACTTCAGCCCATCATGAAGAGCTTTCTGAAAATTAAATAATCACATATGGGTAAGACATCTAGATTCTGGTACTGGTGCTGCAATTGTTATTATGGGAAAATAATGTTAGTAATTATTGTCTTAGCATACAAAGCACTGCTGGGCTCTACACAGTATTCCATGTCCTAGCATTACTTGACAAGAAGCCATAAACTACTCAGTCTGGTGTGTGTATACTTTCAAAGCAGTAACAACTTCTCCAAAATGCAGTTTGGGGGACTGCGGAGATGCTTCAGTTTATAAAGTTGTTGACATGCAAATACAAGGTCATGAGTTCGGTCCTCAAGACCCATTTTAATATATATTAAAATGTATACACACACACACACACACACACACACACACACACATACACACTGGCTGCATCAGTGAACACATGAAATCTCAGTGCCAGAAAAGTGTTGATAGAAGATTCTTGGGGCTTGATGATCAATCAATTTAAACTAATCCACGTGTCTCAAGTCAATGGTCAATGAGAGGTGAGGTGGACAGCACTTGAGGAACTACACTAAGATTGACCTCTGGCCCCAACTCACCTACACATAAACACACACACACACACACACACACACACACACACACACACACACACACACACGGTGGGGGCGAGAGCAGGGAGGAGAGGTTACAATTTTAGGGAAAGCACCAACAGCATTAGAACAAAGCTATCATTCCGTGAATATTAGCTGTTTAAAATATTCTATCACTCAATATGAAAAACTGCATATTCTTTAAGCTATCAATAATAGAGAATAAAAAGGAAATAAAAATAATAGTAAATCTGTAACAATAAAATCAGAAGTTTATAAATTAGAAAACATACAAAATAAAAAAGGTAGAATGGTGAGATGTCTCAGAAGATAAAAATGCTTGAGGCACAAGTCGGATGACCTGATTTCAACCACAGAAAGAGGGAAGAAGAAAACCGACTCACAAAGGTGTCTCTGATTCCTACATGCAAAGTGTGGCACGTATGCTATTTCGTGTGCACTGTGGCACACATGCACTCATACATACCATATACACACATCTGTGCAATAATAATAAGTACAAAATGAAGACATTTTCCTTGTTCTTTGAAACAAAACAGTGTAAGGAAACACTAGGTGTTACATGAAAAAAGGTAAATGCACAAATAAACTGCTCTAATTATGAAAGCAAACTGCAGATCTCTATCAGAGACCTAAAGCACATGGGAGAAATGGAAGATCTCACCACTGCAGACTCCCCTGACTCATTGTGGAGGAAGACACAGCTGCACTGAGGAAAATAACCTCAGTACACAGCCTGGGGCAGAAAGATGACCCTGAGGTCTAGTTCCTTGGAGCAAAGCAAGAGATCTCTGTCCAATTAGATCTCCAGTGTTGGCATAGACCTCTGCATGGTGGGCACATTTTTTTTTGTAATACTTATTATATGTCCTTCTACATGGTGGAGTCTTGATACATATTTGTTTCATAAGAAAAGTCTTCAATTTCCCCATCAGTCTAGCTTTCTGGCATACTACTTCAGTATTTCATTACGAAACTTAGCTTCTAACATTGAAAAGAAGCAGTATGGTTGAAGCCACCTTACAGGTTTTAAGACATAATTCTTGCTTGTTTCTGTAAGTAACAAGCATGATATTACTTACTTTGGACTGAAACCATGACACTCAAGTCACAAGAAATGATTCATGGAGCTATCTTCTGTCCCAGCTGTGAATCATGATTTTCCCTATAGTATCTTTATCCCCATGCTCCAAAAGGAAGCATAAATCTCAGAGGAGAAGACACATATACGTGAACGTAGTGCAACTGTGTACAAATGCATGCATTTTGTGAGGAATAGAACCATATGAATGACAGATACAGGATGAGGTAACGGATCCTGAAGTTGCCATACTAGTTGGCATATGTGACTGACAAGAGAAATTTTTAAACTTAACAATTCTCTGATTATTGTTTTCTTTGTTGGCTTGTTTGTGCTCTGAAAAACTGTGGTGCTAAATAATGTCTGAGGGATGTATTTGGATGGTGAGCCATCAAGCGTGGTGTATAAATTGAGTACTTTTCTGAAATAATGCAGATGTCTAAGGCTTATTTCTTTCTTTTTAATAAAAGCTATCCATATTATAATCTTCACATAAGTTTTTGCTACTTCACAGGTTGTTGTCAACAATTTTATTTTCTCTTCGTTTCTATGCACACCCACATAGCTGCCATGGTTGGCTGAGGGATTCGTGTTCCTGAATGTTCTATTTCCTTGTACAGTTTTTTGGTTTGCCTGTTCTCATCCAGCGTTCCCCAGGCCCGCCAACCATCAGTCATTCTGTAGACATCAGCTACTGCAGTAGGCCCAAATAGCAAGCTGGAAGAGATCCACCATGGATTTTCTCAGTTACTAATACAAATACCAAGAAGACGATTTTCCAAGGTGTATGCATACACTTCTCTGTGAGTTTGGGTTTGTTGTGTTTTGTTTTTTCCAGATGTGTCTCTATTTCTTTCACTTACCAGTACTAAATAAATTATCAGAAATCAAGTACACAGTTCAAGGCTCCAAAGTCCAAGAAGATGTTTTGCCCCATACTGATGAGCAAGCTCTGTCTCCCTGGCTGTTTGTGTCACTGTGAACATGGCTATTACAATGCCTTTCTTATAGACTTCTAGGGTGCTTGTCTCTTCAGGTTACTATGCAGAAGCAGATTGCTTCATGACAATATACACATATATTTAACTTGTTGACTTATTCTAAACCATAGTGTGATGGTTGGCTTTGTTGACTTAATATAAGCTAGATTCTCCTAGGAAGAGAGTCTCGTTAAGAAATTATATACATTGAGTTAGGCTATGGACATATCTGCAGGGAATATCTTAATAAATGTAAGTAATGTACACTGTGGGTAGCATCATTTATTGGGTAGGGAGTCCTGAACTGTCAAAGAGTGGAAATGTTAACACAGTTTAGTGTGAGTTAGCTGAACTGTAAGCATGTACATGTGTTCATTTCTCTCTGATATGACTATAACTAAATATAAATATTTAAGTTAGCCACCTTGACTTCCAGACATAACCTGGAGGTATCACTAAAATAAACCCTTTTACTACCTTAGTTATTTCTTGTCATGGTAGTTTATTATGGCAACAGAAATGAAAACAAAACACATAAGTTCCATCAATTTCTATTTCTGGTAATTGTAAGTGCCATTTCACCAATATCCTCACCTGAAAGAATTAAAAATGGTCACTGCTGAACATTTGGGTAAATGGTAAGTGATCAATCACTGCTAATTCAATGGGGATGACCCTACCTACCTCTAGGTTTTGACTGTCCGTTTCTGAGTTTGGGGTTTCCCTGATCTGTGGTTCTCCAACTTGATAAGCTGCATCTTTTGCTTTCCTAGATACAAATTGTCTTTACATTTTCTTTAAATATACAAAACATATTTATATATCTATAAATTTATAAATATATATTCTATAAATACATAAAGTCAAATCAGAAAGTATGCCTCTTCATATCTGTCATTTTTTAACTTTGGTCACAGGATCCCTTGTCATATTTCTACAATTTACTTCATAGCTTCTGGGGTCCCTTTTTGGTGAGGTCAGTATCTGAAACCTCAACTGGTGAAGTAGTTTGGCAAAGTGGTTTGAGATGAGGCCTTGTTATGTAACTCTGGCTGGGTAAGAACTTGCTATCTAGGTAAGGATGATGTGAACTTATGGAGACCCATCTGCCTCTGCCTCTGGAGTGCTAAGCTTTGCCCATGACACCCAGTGGAATTTTCATGTTTAAAAATTGTTGTAGTACAAAATTTGACTGGTTAAATCATCTTCTTGAAAGTTTTTGTGGTGGTTTGAAAGAAAATGGAACCCTTAGGGTTAGCATTATTAGAAGGTGTGGACTTGTTGGAAGAAGTGTGTCACTGAGGGATGGGCTTAGAAGTCTTCTTTGCTCCAGTTACACCCAGTGAGACAGTGCAACTTTCTGCTGCCTGCAGATCAGATGTAGGACTTCCTGTTACTTCTCAGTGCTATGCCTACCTGCATGCCACCATGCTCCCCACCATGATGATAATGGACTAAACCTCTAAACTATAAACCACCCCAATTAAATTATGTTTATAAGAGTTGCTGTGTCTCTTTACAGCAATAGAAACCCTGACTAAGACAGTTTTGGGAAGACCTTCTCATTTACTGACTTAGCTGATTCTGTACTTACAGTCTCAATATTCACAATAGAAGTCAGCCTGGAAGTTAGATCGCAGTTAGCACAGGAAGTCTGCAGAACCCTCAGCTCCTTCAACCATCAATCCTCAGGGTGGCAGTGTGACAGTGCAAAAAATACATGGTAAAGGTAAATAATTACATGCATAATTATTCTAGCCTCATCATTATGTATGTGTACAATTTGTTCACTATACGTGTTTGCACACATACATATCTGTAATATATATACACATATTCTCTCTATATATAACTAGTTGTAGTAAACCAATAGATGTAATTATAAGTCTTTATGTTATTTTTTATAGCAAGAATTACCAGATTTAGGAAGCCCAAACCACATAATAGCACAATTTCTCAGTAAATTTTAATCATTTTTGGCCATTACAAGAAGCCAGGCCTTGTGCTGAGTCCTCTCCTGGCACCTTTTATTTGATTCTAATTAAATTAATTGAGCTTTTATGTGTCTGTCCTTTGTTTGCATTTTTGGTTATACTTCAGTGAGCACACCCGGTTCTCAGCACCATGAAAAGGCTTATTGATGAGAAAACATCTGCAGGGCCTTCATTTTGGCCCAGTCCCCTGAAGTAACCATTCTCTTTTTAAAAGTCACTTAGTGACTCCAAGGCACCTGTTAACATTTTATAAGAAGGGTTTATAAAGGCTGATTGACAGATGCTGATGCAGGTTGTCACCGCCCAGATAAGAGGTGCCCAGACAGGCAGCACCCAACAGATTGGACAAGTACCTGCTGCGTCCCCAGCCTCCCATGGAGGATACCCACTCACATGGTGCCCACTCAGGCCCTTGTCCTTCACCCTTTGCCCCTTGCTGTTGTTGGGCTTCCTTTGTCACCTCATCAACTGTCTCTGGGCACCTCTGCTCAAAAGTATCTGAGCCACAGTGTTATCATAGGTAAATAAGCTGCCTTGCTCTTAAGAAAAAAAGAATAGATCCAATCAGAGTTGATAACTGATTCCACTGTATCCCCAGGATAACTCTGATGGCTCATCAGGGATGAGTTAGTTATAGCTAACTCATCTAAGTTAAGTGCAATAGCACAAGAATATTAAAGGTATTTTTCCTCCATGCTGAGCAAAAATCCCATCTCTAAGAAAAGATGTGAGAGTTGGGAAGCACTATGCAAAGTAAAAGAAGCCAGGTTAAGAAAGATGGAGGCTGTCAGTACAGCACATGTTCTCTCATGTGGGGCATCTAAACTTAAAACTATAACTCTGTGTGTGTGTGTGTGTGTGTGTGTGTGTGTGTGTGTGTGTGTGTGTGTATGCTCACATGCACATGTGCTCTTTTACAGTAGGGGTGTCATGAAACTATAAAGGGGATTGGGGAGGAAAACATCCAAGGGGAGGGGAGCAAGAGTGGATAATGGGGCATGAGACATGAAAGCAGAGATGGAGGATATCTGGAGTAAGAAAAGCAACCAGACTGCATGAAGGAGACACAGAGGAGGGCACCAGAAGAGAGGACAAATGTGAACCAAGAATAATGGCGCATATGTACGAAAATGCCACGAAGAATCACATTACTGTGTGCTAAGCTAAAATATTAATTTTTTAAAGGAAAATGAAAAAGAACCAATGCTTTTGGAAACAGTTATCAAACCGCATGTTACCACAGAGAAACAAAAGTGTTCAAAATGCCCTCCGTATTATCCTCTAGGAGCAGAACAAATATAATACAAGAAAAGGAGATGTATTAGATTGGCTTATGATATGTGGTCTGGAAGGTCAAAGAAGCTATATTCTGATGACCCTAGAGTGGTCACAGCTACAACTGGCAGGATGGATTCAACCGGACACAAGCAGAGTCAATGAACTTGCACAAAGTGGAGCCAAGTAGGCAAAAGTAAAACTTCTCCCCTAGACGCTCCTTTTAGCTCTTCCACTCACACACAGGGTGAGTTTTCTCCCTTCAAATAACCTGATCAAATATATTCCCTACAGGTGTGCCCAGCAGTCTCCTAGCTGATTCCAGAAGCAGTCATGTCAACAACCAAGACTGGCATTCACGACAACACACAGGAGCTGTCCCAAAAAACACCACCTCCTTGACTCCAGTCCCTCAGCTTTTTTGATTCTGTTTAATTACATTCTATTTGGCCTATGTCTCAGGCATATTACTAACTAGCTCTTTCCATTAATCTGTCCTGCCATGTGGCCTGTGGCTTACCTATTTCATTACCTGTTGATTCCTGGGTGGCTTGATCATGTCTCTGACTCCACCCTCCTTCTCCTACCTATGCCTTGATTTCCCTGCCTACTCTATGATGCCTGTCATGGGCCAAAACAGTTCTTTTATATCAAGAATGCTATTCATGACATGCAGAAAGACATTCTCACATCAGTCCTAATCTACACCTGAAGAACACAGGAGACATGCAAGCTGCTCCTATAAACATTATCAGTAACAGACATTCCCATGTCTCATAGAGATAAGGTGCAAAGGTTACTTGGTCAGATGTATGAAACTTGTGGAAGCACTGTGGAAAGTGACCAAGGCATCGTGGGACTTCAAGAAATTTTCCTGTGATATATAAATGTTTTTCCATCATGAGCAGCTACAACGTAAGTGGAATAGTCAAGGTCCGGGCCTCTGATTTGATTACACGGCCTTCCTTTGGGCACCCATGGCCTTTCTTCACTCATGCCCTCTATGGAAAGCAGCTCTAGAGACAAGTCCTGGACAGACTTGTCTTCTCCTTCTACACTTTCTGCCTTTTATTGTCTTTCTAAAAATAACACTATATCAGACTGCAATATACTCATAACTCAAGTTTTAATTGGAGTGAGACTAATTATTCTAAATATAATAGACTTATATTGTGATGATAATATACTATGCATGCTGCCCTTTCTTAAAGTGAGAGATTTATAGATCATTTTAATGGCATTTTAATCATTTCGTTCTGTTTTTTAAATTCGGCATAGTAATTGGCAGAGAAACACCAGCAGCATTTAAAGTCTCTGTGAACTTGAAGAGAAACATACACCCTAGCCATTGTTCACTAGACTTCGGAAGATATCTTGTAGAGACAGAACTGGATGTATACAATCAAACAAAAAAGCCCCATAGTTCACAGTAGAGATAATTCAACGAGCAGCTTGATAAAGGAGCTAAACTTTATATATTAATTGTCTTCAGAAGAAAAAGAGGAGGCCAGGAGAATTATGTCACCCAATCTATTTGAACATGCCTTCTCTTGCAATCCAGGAAGCTCTATATGTGTTGAGCTGTTTGTATGGGTTCTACAGAAGAGTCTTTGAATGGTAAGAAATTTACAAACTGAGCCAGGGGTGTGGGAATAAAGCCTAGGAAGCATGAAAAACACCAGCAACTTCTGAATGCACAATAGTGCACAAAAGGCCCATCCTGGTGGTCTTCCTGGGAGTGGAAGACATGAGGAGAAGGAAGTTGCTAAATGAGGGACTCACTGAAGTCGCATGTCTTTCCAGTTGCTGTCCCCTGCACAAGGCTGACTTGTCTGAAAAGGAAGATTCTCTCTCAATGATAAATGACTTCAGGCTGAAGCCCCAAAGACAACCTCCTATATAATTGAAAAAGAGAGGCAAGAAAGAGTTAAGGAAGGAAAGAGTGAACCCCCATACCAGCTATTTCCTGTTTCCTCCCACTGTGGAGGAGGACCCCCACAGAGAACTATGGAGCTGTGAAATAGAGTTTAAGAGGAAATTAAAATTCTCCCCCCTCTGACCTAGTACTGTGACTGCTCCCCCTGGATACTGAGGAATGGGAGATTGTATTTCCTGAAGTTTCTAAAGAAAACAATAACTTGTATCATGCCATGAAGCTGTTATCTATCAGTGTGCAGAATCAGTTTAGGAAACACGATCCTTAATTTACACAAAGTCAGAAAACAATCTCGACTTGTCCTGTGTCCTGAATTTGATGGGCAGCACTTGGTGACCTGACAAGGTAGTATAGCCTTCGTGGGCTGAAAGTATACAATATTTTTATGGAAATGACCTGTAGCTAAAGGGAGGTAGTTTAAATTCAAAAGTAACTGAGTAACTAAACACTTATTGAGGTAAAATAAAATCTTTTAAAAGGGAAATAAACATACACAATCTCTCCTTGAGACTAAAAGACAAAGCCCATCCATTGTAAAGCTTGGCTTGATAAACAGAATAAGAAAAGGTTATGCATGGTGTGATTGAAAGTACTCCGTCTCCCCTGAGAGACGGTAGCTGCATAGAGCATGCTACAGTAAACTAATTACTTGCAGTCTTGCCAGTTTTCTTCCGTTAATGCGCTAGAATTCATAGCCATTGCCTGTCTTTTACAATAAAATATTTATTCTTTCACAAAAGGAAATAAGTTGCTAGATAAGATCCTAGTGGGCAGCTTTATTTAACAGATGGTACACGCCACGGCTCATCCCCATGGGTACACTTCCATGGCTCCAGATAATTTTAAGAGGGATTCTAACTATAGCTGCCACTTTTACTTCTAGAGGATAAACATTTGCTGTCTATAATCCCCACATATTAAGAAGATGCATGATGCAATCTAAGGAAGCACCATTGTTATCATCTTCTTGGTAAGTAAATTATTGTCATTATTATAACATCACTATATCATCTTCAGCATAAACACCTTTACACTATAATCATCATTGTTGCTGTTAATATCACCATCACTTTCACTATCATCACCATCATCACTATCATCATCATCCTCACTAGCATTACCATTATCATCAGTGCCACCATCATCACCAGCCTCATCACCACCACCTACCATCACCATTATCATCACCATCAGTATGGCACCATCCATATCACCTTCATCAACATTACCAACAACAGTATCACCACTTCATCAGGGTCATCACCAACACAATTACCACCATCAATATTGCCATAATCTTCACCATCGTGACTGCTACCATTATTGCCATAAGAGCCATCACCATCATCATCATCATCACTACCATCACCATCATTATGACTCTGAACATCACTAGCATTATCATCATCATTGTTGCCATTTCCATCATAATTATTATCATTTTCATCATCAAATCTATGCCAAAAATCCTCAGGAAAAACAGTCCTGGTTTTTCTGCTGGTCCTCTTTGCAGCCCATATAATAAAGATACCTGTTACTCTACTTTTTAAGAAAATGTGTTAAGAGTTACCAAGCAAACATCCCAAGATGTGACAGTTTATACTAGCTATGCCAAACCTGTGTGTGTGCATATTTGTTCATGTATATGCACATGTATATGTAAGTGCATGTATGCACAGAGGCCAGAGGTCAATATTAAGTGTATTTTTCTCAATAATTTTCTGCCCCACAGTCTATATATAAACAATAAAATACCTAGAAGTGACCTGTTTCAGAGAGAGTTTTGTTTGGTTTGAAACAAAATCATGCTCTATGCCCCAAATTGGTCTAGAACTTTTAATCCCCTTCCTCGGCTTCTTAATTACTGGATTATAAATGTGTACTGTCACATCTAATTCAATAGTGATTAAATATAACTTCTACATTTGTTGAGGTAAATTTTTTCAAAGAAAGGGGCTGGAAAAAAAACTATGAAGAGCTATTGGCTCTCACACGTTATTTTCTAAAAAGTTCTTCATTCCACTGCTGAGAGCATTAGAGCTTTTTCTAATAAGCTTCTGCTAGTCATTCAGTTAAAATGAATGAAAAATTACCTGATTATCCCCACAACTCTGTTAAAATTAAGTGTTTATAGAAAGCACTTAATTTCACTGAGCTGGGGAAATAGCTCAGTTAATAAAATGCTTGTGGTACAAGTTTAAAGACATGAGTTCGATCCCCAGATACCACATAAAAGGCCAGATATGGTAGCTGACACATGTTTGTAATCCCACCACTGAATAAGCAGAGACAGAGGGGTCACTAGGTCTTACTGGACCGTCAGCCTAGTTTACTTGATAAGAGGCTCATATCAATGAGAGACCCTGCCACAAAAAAGAAGGTAGAGAATGTCTGAAGAATGATCACATGAAGTCAACCTCTAGCACACACACACACACACACACACACACACACACACACACACACACACATACACACACACACACGCACAACCTGACAAGAAGAAATTGTCAATGATAAAAGAAAAGCAATACAAATTATGGCACATGCATTAATTAACCTCATTAATTCTAGTATCTGCGTGATTCTCACATCTGTAGATAAAAAGGTATATACTCAGTACTAAAATGTGGAAAGACAGGGTTTATCACTGAACCCAGAGGCTGCACTACACCTGCAAAGTCACACATTGTAAACTAAGAACATTATAAGAAAATGAATAGTACCATTGCGGGAGACTAAGCAGCTGAATGTCAGGCAATTCTTTCATCAAATAAAACTATTGTATGTAGCTGTTTGAAATTCCTGGTAAATTGAGACATGAACATTTGTTCCCCTTATATTGTTTTTTTGAAGTTTAGTAATACCTTTCTCACTCTGACACAGAGCTGGCTTTTGGAAGTGAATTCAGAGTGTTGAGTCATCTTGCTTTGGTATCTTCAAGCAAAGTGTAGAGCAAAGGCCACAATTAACCCTTCCATGTGCAAAAGAGATTGGTTTAACAAAGCCTCACACACACTGTGAACATACTGCAAATGTTTCTCATTGGTGGAATGTAGTTCATGGAGACATATAACTGATGGGAACCCTGGATCATTAGAATCTCACTTGGCTAACCAGATTGTTAAGTCTCTTCAGCATGGCCAGAGAACACAGGCATTGTAGACAATCGTGGAGACTGGTCTCTTAAATCAGTCTGATAGGTGCATTTTCAAATATTAAAAGTAATATGCTAAACATCCTTTACTGAAAATCTACCATTGAAAAGGCTGAACCAAGGAGATCTTTAGAAGCAGGGTATTGAAACATGAATTCTAGTTGTTATTAAATGAAAGCTCAAAGCCAGATATTGAGAAAAAGGCTGGAATATCAGAGAGAGGAAACAGACCATGGTCAATTCTCACCCAGCTATGTTCCAAAGTCCTCAGCCTGGCTTGTCCCTTCTGCTGAATAAATCTGTCGTCCTACGCCTGCTTTAAGTACCTTCTTCCAATTGTTTCACTTCTAGATTCAACTCTGCATTATATTGTAGAGTTAAGATTAAAGGTGTGAGCTACTACTATTTGGTAGTCAGTCTTGAACTCACAGAAACACAGAAAGATTTCTGTCTCTGGAGTAATGGGATTAAAGATGTAGGTCACCACTCTCCATCGTTCCTGTGCTGGGATTAAAGGTGTGAGTTACCACTCTCTGACCCTCATGGCTTGACTGTGGGTGACTCTGTTCTCTGATATTCCAGACTGGTTATATTAAATATAACATATCACCACAGGTTATACAAAGAAAGTTTCAATGGTGGGGCTGGGATGAAGGCCAGGAGGACACTCAAGAGAAGCAAGTCTTGTGGCACAAAAGCTTTGTTCATCACTAAACCAAGTCCTTTCCACCATTACTTCTGCTGTCTATCTGTGCTACTCTGGAAGTAAGACCTTGATAAGATATGATTATGTCCACAGGATAGGCCACCAATTATGGTGACCCTACCAGATGACATCAGTGATGCATGAGCTCACTCTAACCCAGTGACCAGGATCAGCATCTATGAAAACAATTCTTCTTAAAACTTGACTTCCTCGGTGGCCCACTTCTTGTCTCTGTGACCACATATTTACTGTTTTCCTAGTGAGTGCCCTACCCTAATACTCTGGAATGCATAGATGATGAATTAACCATGATGAATCCGATATTTTGTGTTCCCCAGGTGAATGTTCACTCTACACTCCATGGAATATCCTCTATGAGTGGCATTGGTGCCCACAGCTTCTATAGAAGGAAGACCATCTCATGTACCAGCTTCTCAGTTCTTGCTCCTGTGCAACAGTAGATTCTCAAAAAGAATGTTTGGTGTATTGCTCAGTATTTGAAAAAAAATCACCTATCATTGATTAAAGAGACCAGTCTCCATGATTGTTCACAATGCCCGTGGTCTGTGTTGTCCTCAGAGAGTAGGTGGATGTCTATGATCTATGCTGCCCATAGAAACCACGTTGGCACCTGTGACCTGCATTGCTTACAGAGGCCATTTTGATGTCTGTGCTGCCACCAGAGACCACATTTATATCTATGATTTGGACTGCCACAGGAAACCACGTTGATGTCTGTGCTGCAGTGAGGGGCCATGTTGATGTCTATGGGGAAGGACTCAGTTATCTTTAAGTAACTGGCCACTGAAAAAGTGTTTGACCATTCTGAAAAAAAATGGGTAAAACAAATTGTACTTGGTATATTTCAGGAGGAGGGGAGAGGCCACAGGGTGGGAGGGTGGAACTGGGAAGATTGAGAAGTGAGCATGATCAGACTATATTGTATGAAATCCCCAAATAATCAATAAAAAAATACTGTGTTAGAAAAACAAAAGTCATATAACACTTAGAAAGCTACAAACTGGTTGTGCAGCCTAATTAACTTTAAGTATATTCTGGCCATCACTTACGATGTGTCATTCTGATCCCTGGATCTGTTCGCACAATCTCATTACATTATGTGTGGTTGTCCTAACATCACACATACATATGGTTTGAGTGTAAAATGTCCCCAACGGGCACATATTCTGTCTAATTATATTTTATGGGGAACTTTTAGGAGGTGGAGTCTGGTTGGTCCAAGTAGAACTCCAAACTGTGCCTGTCTTGGTCTGAACCTATTCTCTGTGCTAACATACCATATGACATAAAGAACCCAGTGGCACTCACACCAACCATAAGCTCTACAAGGCTTACCGGCGGCAATGACTGAAAACTTCTGATTCTGCAAACCAAAGCAGAGCACACACCCCATAAATTGTTCCTGTCTGATGGCCCTTTATGGTGCTGAGAAAGGATACTAACACATCCCTCCTGGTCCATCTCATGCTCAGAGAGGTAACTAACACATCCTTCCTGGTCTATCTCATGCCCATAGTAAGTCTCATGTCATATTGATTTCTTGCTAATATCCACTCCAAAGGTAAACTGTTCCCAGATATTAGTGCAGTAACCTTGTTATAAATTACAAGCTTACTGGTCTCCCCAAAAATTGCTCCTTTCTTCAAAATAAGAAAACTCCCTACCCAGGTGAGCACAAGGGGCGGGGCTGCTCCCATTCTGGGTGGGAACACATATTAACCTCACTGGGTACTGTTCCCATGTCCAGTGACCCTGGGGCATTATGTGGCCACAGTTTAGTTCTAAGTTACTCACACACTACCGACAGGTCTCACTGGTGAATCACATCACACTTCTACCATTTTAGCTTCAGACAATACAAAGCCCTCTGTGATTTCTATTTCATCCCACTCTTAGGAATCTATCTACTATAACTTGGGATCTGGAGGCTGGAAAAACTGCCTTCCTGGCAATTTTTACTGCTGTGATCCCCTACACCTCATGTATTTGTCAACACCTTCATTCCAAGATTGGCTATTCATAAATAGATATTTCTAACACTGAGTAATTCTTGGAATCTCTCTCTATCACTGTGGCTATAATTTCTGCTTTCCTAAATTTTATCTGGCTGAGATGACATTATTCTGTCCTCAGTAGTTGGGTCTGCTCCCTGCAATAATTGGGGAACATCAAATGCTCACTTTTTTATTTTGGCTGAGGCTCAAAGGTAATCAGTTTCTTCATGTCTGGCAAGACTACAAACTACATACAGATGCATTCAAGGAAACCAATAGATTACATGTTTTAGTACTTCTTCTCAGAATATGCAAAGTTGCACAATGTAGTGATATATTGTATATTTAATAAAAATAGTCCTGGAATATTGTAGAACAGAGCTACCCACAGCCAACCCAGGAAGGTCAGGGAATGGTGTGACCCCCTCACCTTTAATTCCATCTGGATCTCTGTGGTGAGTTCAAGGCCTAACAGCCAGGTAGCTCATACCTTTAATCCTAGCTCTAGCAGAGTTGAATCAGAAAGTAAAATAACTGGGTGGGGAAAGAGATATAAGGCAGGAAAAGGCAGAAA
Source organism: Sigmodon hispidus (assembly GCA_004025045.1). Classification (NCBI taxonomy): domain Eukaryota; kingdom Metazoa; phylum Chordata; class Mammalia; order Rodentia; family Cricetidae; genus Sigmodon; species Sigmodon hispidus. The sequence continues at coordinate 21,926 of PVIH01015728.1, forward strand.
TTCAACCATTCTGTCTGAGTGACCAGTCAGGCTGAGGACCCATGAAGATAAGACTTATCCTGTTTGGCCTGAGAAGTTGCCTGAGTGAGAAATGGCTGTGGTTTGTTCCCTCTCTGATATTTCAGCTTTTCCTCTGATATCTGGTTCCAGGTTTTTTTTTATTATAATACTAAATAGAATTCATGCAATAGCACAAGAGTACAAATGGAAAACTTCAGATTGACCCCACCTAATGTTTTCACACATACATACACACACACAGACACACACACAGACACACACACACACACACACACACACACACACACGCACACACACGCACACACACACGGGAAAAGAGAGAATAAGAATAAACAACGAGAATAGGATTGTGGCAAGGAAAGAGTAATGTTAGAGGTTAGGCCACACACACACAGGCCTGGGTCCAACAGCAGGTCTCTTAAGATGTAGCCGACCTCAGCTACTGAGGAAGAGATACTGGTCTAATGGCAGAACTCCCCGCCCCCACACATGGCTCTGCAAGCTCTGAATCAGCAGCAGGAACCATCTGGCTTATGTTCCTCTCTACATTATCAACAGGAGCAGAGACATATGAATGTGCTGATCCCAGCTGCAGCTGGAGTCAGGGTGGCTCCCCTGCTGCATACTTCACTCAGGAGCAGATGTGGGACAGTTCCTGAGCTAACAATCCCATTTGCACATGACACCTGTTGGTAGTTCTGCAAGGGAGCTGCCACTGAAAACATGATTTCCAGCCTTTGAATATGGTTGTCATCAGTGGCCTCAACCTAACCTAGTCTCAAAATCAGTGAAGTCAGACCTGAGTTGAGAATGTGTGTGCTGTGTGTAACTTCTATTGATAGTCATGTCTGGGAGCAATGTACCAAGCAAGCTGTGGAAAATATCACCTCATTCTTTCATGTTTCTGAAGCTGACATGTGTTCAATACAGATTTGGGGGCATTTCTAATGCACTCTAGGCGATCACAGTGCAATAGTTTTGTCATTTTTTTATTCAGTCAAACATATTCTAAACCTGTGGATATTGAAGTGACTTTTCCTTCCCACCCCTTTCTGAAATTTCACAGAACTTCACACATGTGGGATCTCACACATAGCTTTAAGACTGGCTCACATCACTTGTCTTTGAATATTTCAGAACTTAGAAATAAACGTATCTCTATATTTTTAAGAATTAAATAGGCCCTCCCCATAGCATTCTATTTTATATGTTCATTCTTTCCTTGGTTTTCAGGCTTCATTTTCTTTTACCAAATCCTTGTAGGCAACACCATTGTGTTACACTCATTATATAATGTACTTCTGACTGCTTTTGAAATAAATGAAGAGATATATCAGATAGTTTCATAGTTGGTGATAGAAGATGTAGACATGTGCCAATGAAATGATAGGAAATAAAATGGCATGGTGATTTCAATAAGAATGGATCCCATAAGTTCATGTATTTGAATGTGTGGTTCACAGTTGGTAGGACCCTTTGGGATGAATTGTGAGATGCAGTGTTGTTGGAGGAGGCATGATACTGGGAATGGGCTTTGAGATTTCAAAAGTGTGTGACATACACCAATTCTTTCTTCTTTGCCTCATGGTTGTTGCCTCAACATATAAGCCCTCAGCTACTGCTCCAGCAAGACACCTGTATGCCTGATCCCATGCTCCCTGCTATGATGGTCATGGACTCACCCTACGAAACTGTGAGCCCCAGATAAATTCTTTTATAAGTTATCTTGATCATGGTATCTCTTCCCAGCAAAAAATGTGTATCTGAGACAAATGATGAAATGGAAGAAAAAAATGATGATAGATCATAAATAGAGTTAGAGAGATGTATAGATGATTGACAGATTAGACAGATAGATGATACAGATTGATCAATAGATAGATAGATAGATAGATAGATAGATAGATAGATAGATAGATAGATAAACAGTACCATGAGAAGCCAGATCCACTATCTACTCCAAGGTAACAGAAGAAATGTCTCAGAATAGCAAAGAATAAGACATTTTTATCTGGAATAATAATAAATCTCTATCTAACTGATTGATAAAATAAGGAAATATACATGCTTTCTGATGGTAACTTTCTCTTTTTCTTCCTCTTAAAAGTGGCCTCTACTTTTTTTATGTGAGCGAAGGTATCAGGATCATGAAAAGGAGACCCACAGAGATGGCTGACTGGAGCTATTGGGAGCTCACTGACTCAGAAACAACCACTGAGGAATCTTCAGAGAAAGGAACTCCAAAGGTAGACTGTTGAAGGGCATGGGCAGTTTATGGAGCCTCTTAGAGTAGGATCAGACTGTGTTCCTGGTACATAAACTGGGATTTTGGAGCCCATTCCCTACAGAGGAACACCCAACCCAGCCTTAATACTGAGATGAAGGACTCGGACCTACCTCAAAATGAACTGACCCACCTTGGGATCCTTGTCCTGCTTTGGGAATGGATGGAGGGATGGGGTGGGGGAGGCTGAGGGAGAACTGGGAGGGACTGGGAGGAGGGAAGGGAGGGTGAGCAATAGTAAAAACCTTTTTAAATAAATAAGAAATGGTCTCTAACTCCTTCTGTCTCCATTCAGTTCCCTCTCTCCACATTGCTCCATTCTATACATACAACTACATATCTTTCTATGCAAACATAGAGCCCTATGTTTATAGTCACAGTTACATCTATTTTCACATGTCTACACATATTTCTTTTATATACATCTCTCTCACATATCTCCTTTCATACAGTTTTATCTTCCTTGCCTCCACACAATCACAAATCTCCACACAGCCTTAACTATTCACCTCATTTACATAGCTCTCTCACCATACAACATTTTACATTGTTCATACACATTTTCATACAGCTCTTTGCACAGTTTCTATACATAGTAGCAGCTTTGTCTCACAGCTTTATCTCTCTCACAAACACACACAATATGCTTCTTCTACATCATCCATTCACTCTTTGCTCACTCATTCTCTTATCCATTCATTCTCTTATATATCTCTCACCCTCTCTTTAGGCTTCTTTATTTCTCATTCGCACCCATACATTCACATCCTGCATAGCTTCATCCCTACATTGCTGTTGCCTCTTACGCACTCTCATTCATACGTACCCATTCCTCCTTCTTTCTTTCCCTCTACATTGCCTCTGCTCTGCCTCCTTAGCCAAAATCTGAGCAATTATATGTTACCTTTTCAAGGCCCAACCCATTCTCCTAACACATGAAATCATAACAGTTTTTCTGAGGCTAGTCAGGTCACAAAGACTGGCCAGTTTAAATGCTTGGCCTTGCATGTAACTTTTTCCCAGACAAAGAATGACATTGAAATTCAAGACTTAAAAATCACAGTCACAGATTGAACCTTGAGTGGTCAGGGTATGTGCAGAAAATCAACTGTTGCAACGTGGGTTAGGTCTCAAAACAGCCTGGCCTTGGTGTAGCAATAAACAACTCCTGGGAATTAGCATTTGTATATTTTCTGCAGGAGCAGTTTAGTCTGTCTGAATTTGTTCTGAAGTCTAAAATTAGTTGTCTTTGAGACTGAAAATACAGTTACTTTCCTGTGTCAGTAAAGAAATATATTATGGTATTATTTCTATGCATCAGAATTATATAGCTTAAACAGAAATAAACTTTCCTGACTGTCCACAACTATAAGTGTGCCCAGGGATATAAAACACATTACCAATGGGCGGTAGAAAGAACCTCATAGCGGTTCTTATTATAGAGGCATAGCAGTGGCACCTGAGAAAGTTACAGACAGAAAACAACTGGTCATTAACTGTCAGTGACCCCCTGGCTCTGCAAGGGCCCCCATCAGGGAATTATACATCTGGTGGGTCAAATTATTAAACACTAGTTGTCACCTGCTATCTATTCCCATGGCTCTTGGCAGGTAGGTAGAGCAACAGATGCTATAAAAGATACATAGAAACAGAAAATGTATGGATAGAGAGATGGATAGACAGGACAAAGATAAATGAGCTAGAATGAGAAACTGTGGATAAGATAGATTTTTAAAATGGCAGATGGATGGGTGACTTGCTACATAGATAGACAGAAGGTAGAATAGCTTGGTACTCCTTGCCCAGTCTGACAGTTAGAAAGGTATGACTATGGAAGCAATTAGAATAATACTGAGCTGTAAATGGTTTCTTCATTTTAATCACTTGTATTTCTTAAATAACACTTGTTGATTTTGATATCATCAATATAAAATACATGTTCTACAAATACATATTTTACATGAAGTATTAGAAGTATAACTAATATTAAATAAATATAAGGTTGTATATAACACATCTTTATACTTTATGCATAAAATGACATGAAATATATTAACATATGAAAGAACTATTATTGGTTTACTTTGTATGGAATTTTTTAAAAACTTATTTACTGTCATTACATTTTCAGTATCTGTTATACGCTTACATTAAGATATTAGGACAAAAGGTCATCTCAAATTCTTAACCCTCAAATGTCATATTGATTAATGCCTCCTAATCAACATGTAGAACTTCAACAAGATACATAAATTAAGACTGATTTAAAAACCTGACCTCTGATCTTTTATAAAATATCAAATGTTTTTTGTTTGGAAGACAAAAACATAATGTTCTAAGATGGACACAAAATACATTAAAAGTATTTTACAGATATATTAATGGCCAAATGTCAGCAGCATATTCATTAACTATTCAGTAGATCTGAATCTTCAGAATTTTAAAGATTAGATATCTTAAAATAAAATATATTAACAATGTAGAGACAGAAGTGTTGATTCATAGCTACTTGAATTTATTTTTAAATAATGAAAGATAGTAAGAAATTTTAATTTGCACAACACAAACTCATTTCTTCCTTAAGCCATATTTATTGTTTTACTTGAGAGGGGCATGAACTCCAGGTGTATGCAGATGCTCTTGAAGGAAAGGGAAGCACACTGGGTTTCATGGAACTGGAGTTAGAGACATTGCAAGCTGCCTGGCTTGGGTGCTAGAAACCAAACCAGCACCCTCTTCAAGAGCAGCAAGCAAGTACTCCTAAGTGGAAGCCATCTCTCCAGCCTTTTACCTCTTGACTTCCTAATTTATCCATTTACACACACTTTGCCACAAGTTTAACTAGTAAGATTTTACTCTACATAGAATTTAAGCAAATGTTTTTCAGCAAATATGCAAATTTTGCTCTTTTTTTAAACTTTATTTATTTTTATGTATTTGCCTTGGCATTTGCCTGGAACTGGGAACTGGAACTACAGACAGTCGTGAGCTGCCATGTGGATGCTGGGAATTGAATCCTGGTCCTCTGGAAGAGCAGCCAGTGCTCTCAGCTGCCGAGCCGATTAGAATGCACTCAAAGAAAGAGACTTCAAGATTTAGCAGATGCCCCATCCGAAAGTGCTGAGGCAAAAATTCAGCGTCCTGATGCTCTCAACGTGCCGGATAACTTTGGCTCTTACAAGTCACTGCTGGACTTAGAAGTATTTATAGAACATCCAGTTATATAAGAAACACAACTGTAAATGTCATTAGGAGAGTGTGCTGACAGGGTGAGCACCTGCTGGGGTTGGAGACCATTTGTTCATGTTGCATAAGATTCCACTGATGACATGAGCCCCACCCTTCACCACTCCTGGCCACTGCCAGAGAGTTGGCACAAAACATCTCACACACAGCAATCTCCCTTTCACTCTACGGCTGCTCTGTTCTAAAAATAACAAAGTCTTCTTGCTCTGAAGTAAAACATGACAACACCAGACCAGGAATAATCTCTCAGATGTGTGACATTTTCAGCAAGATGGAATCTGGTTTCTTTAAAAGGGGATCAATGTCTACTTTTGACACAAAAGATTTCAGAGTATGGAAAATTGGATGAGGCTGCCAATCCACTAATGCTAAGTCCCCTGGAAGTGTCTGGGCCTGAGCTCAGTGTCAGGAAATGAAACAAAGTCCCCACTAAATACAAAGCTGGAGTTTGAACATTTACACCTGGTGAGATCTAAGTGTCAGTACTGAAGGGAGCCACAGTGCGGAGTAAGGTACATGGCAGCTTTGATGACAAATGAAACTGAGTTCAGATTCCATTTCTCCCTAGGAAATCCAGCCCTTGGCTGTGTGATGGGAGCATTTTCCTCTTTACAAACTGAAAAGTGTCTCCTGAAATCCAGGCCTGTGCCCAAAGGTCTACCATCCTTTCCTTTCTCATGTAAGTCATATCCACGCTTGCCTGGCAATCACATCACTTGCCAACTCAACGGGATTTAAAAGATTAGTGATGCTCACCTGGTGTATCTGTGTGTTACTACAAGTAATTACTGTAGGAAGACTTGTCCCGATGTGGGCAGCACTATCCTCTAGGCTGGGCTTAGATGGAATAAACAGGGTGTAAGGAAAAGACAGCTTAGCTCAGATACTCACCAGCTCTACTTCCTGACCATCTAGACATAGCTGCTTCCATTCCTCACTTCCTCCAGAGCAGGAGGAGCTAGAGCAGCTGGGAGTAAAGTAAGTCCTTCTCCTCTTAAGTTGTTTCTGGGGTGTCAGAGCATGGTGAAAAAGATCTAATACTTCCTATTGCTGTTCTTCCTCACCTGCATCTGCTTAGATGGGGATGGAGAGGTCATTTTGCTATAAATAAATGATGGAGTGAGTATCTCAGAGTTTACATGGTGCCTTGAAGGAAGCTAAATGACACAAGGAATTGATGCTCTCAGGGTCATTGCTCCTACCCTCAGTAAGGTCCAAGTGAGCATGTGTCTGGACAAGAAAGCAGAAACATTGGATGCTTTGCACTGACACATTAGGTGGGTGGATGATCTGCTTTTAGAAAACCAGCTGAACCAAGCGACTACAGACACAGGCTTCTCATTCCCTCATAGCCTAGCTTCAAGGAAGAAAAGGTCAGGGAGGAGGGTGTGTGAGGCCTGAATGCAGTAAACCTCTTGGGCCCACATCATCATGTCATCTCCCAGTGTGGTATGGAGCAAGGACTTTGGAACACAGAAAGCCACTTGAGCCTGAGCAAAAGTTACAGAGCCACTTCTTGGGGCTTGTTCTAGAACCAGCATTAGCCATCCATGAAGAAGAAGCCACATTTCTGTCATCCAAGAAATCAGATGCTCATAACCCTGAGCCAAGCAATGCAGGATCTCAAAGCTGCCACCTCCAACATAAAACTACCTGAATCCCACTCCACAGCTCATGTACAGAGTCAGGTGAATGTTTAGCACATGTGCCCAGTTTCCTCCTGTGATTTAAGAGTTTACTTTTCTCAAGCATTATGTTTTTTCTTTCAGTAACTGCTTGAGGAAATCAGACTGCTGGTTGAGTGTCAATAGGTCTAATGATAAAGGAATAGGATAAATATGTTTATTGGAATGAGCATTATATACACACTGGATAATTATAAGGTATTGATTATGAACTAATTAGGTTACATATTCCATGCAGTAAAGCATGTTGGATACGTTAAATTTATACTCCTGTAATGTTTTGACCTAAGCAACATGGAATTCATGAATGGTGGTGTTTTAATGGTTCCTGATAATGTGCAGTCACACTCAGTGTTCAGTAGAAGGTGTGATGCCACAAGAAAGGAATCTTGCCATGACTGCAGATGGTAGATGGTTTCTTCAATGCCAAGAAGTACTAATAAATGGATTTCCAGACTGGCATCTGGTTCCTGGGTGCCAGGCACCCTGTGATTTTAGCAAATGACACATTTGTTTAACCTGGTGTCCTCGAATAATGTATAAAGATGTATTAGATTGAAATCTTGCACACTTGGCACAGTGATGGCCAGTTCAATGGAATTACAAAGGCAATGTCATAAATGACATGAAAATAATACCCTATCATTCCCAGAGCTCATCTGTGAATATTCTTCTTATTGAAAATTCTTAATGCATTAAAAATGAGGTCAACATGGTTGTTAAGGGCTGAAGAGATGGTATAAATGGCTGAGTGTGTAGCTTGCTGTTCTAGAGAACTACCTGAATTGGGTTCTCAGCACCCACAGTCTCCATGACTCCAGCACCCTTTCTGGCTTCTATAATGATGCACATACATGTGGCACATACTCACACCAATACAGACACATTCATAAATAAAAATAAATATACAAAAGCAAGTTTCTTGAGGCTTGAATGTCTAGCTCTGTGCTGAGCTTAAGATATTTTCTTGCCATTAAGTAAATAATTGTATTTAGTGTATTCTTCCAACTTTTCACTATTTTTAAACAATGTTAAAGGCCACGTTTTTTTGTCACACTTTGACAGTTCTGCCTTTAATCTGTTTTTTTCTTCTTTATTTATTTTGTATTTATCAAAAAAAACAGTAAAATGAATTTAAAATGCTGAGAAGTTAACAATAAGTATAAAGAAGATAAAAATCATAAGCATGACTTATCAAGGGTGATAATGCAAATAAGATTGCTGCACATATATTTACTTTGTGTTCAGCTTTCCCTCTGAATTTTTTTTCCATCCCTGTATATCCTTATTCAAGGTCCCTTCCCCCTCCCACCACATCAGGTCATTTTGCTTCTCCGCAACTCCCCATCCCCTCCCTGGGCAGGGAGCAGACAGTCCTATGGTCCCACTGACCCAATAATGCTTGAATCAGTCTCCACTCCTGGCCAAATCCAGTTTTCTCCCCTCTCCCTCAAGAATGAGTCAGGTGTTCCTATAGTTGGAGTGGGGTTCGAAGGGTCAGTCCAGGGTGTTTCTGATCCCAAGCTGTTCAGTGGTTGTGGTTTGCAGCTTGGGCATGCTTGGCTTTTTTTCTTGTTTGTTTGTTTAGAGACCACTAATGAGTGAGTACATCCCCTGCTTATCTTTCTGAGATTGTGATACCTCGCTCAGGAGGATATTCTCCAAAGCACTTAATCTGTTTTGACATGAATCAATCTAAACTGTCCCTTCTCTGAAACAGCTCTCATTTTACTTATCAAATTCAAATGGTCCCCAAGCTCTTCACTATGTGGTCATTAATTTCACTGTGGCACACTGAGAAGACCCAGGAATCAGCTCTCAGAGAAGGGTCCTATTGTTGCTGGACTTTGGACTTGTAGTCCTAGCCCTCCGACTAAATGGAACTCTAAATTAAATACTGCCAAATATTAAAATACTTGTACCTAGAAAACAATACTTGGAACACTCATGTTTAATAGTTAAAAACATTACATTCTGAAGTAGTTTCCTCCAAGCCCCACCTACCAGCTGAGTTTCTCAATGATTGGCACATGTACTCACAACACTTTTATAAAATCATCTCTAATGTTTTGAGCAGTGATTGTATGTCAGCTCTGTCCTCTATGAATAAAGTTTTCTCATTTATTAAAGAGAGCCAAACAGTTAGAAGAAGGCATTGAGTACTATTTGAATGATGTCAATAGATTTAAGTAAACACAGATATATCTATTAGGATGTTTAAGTATATAGCATGAGACATGGCATCAAGATATCTAGTGAAATCACAACTGTGGTCAAGCAAATTACTCAAATCCAACATGCTGCATGGCTGTCTTTCCTGAGATAATAACATCTAAAACCTGTTCCCTTGACACATTTTCCATATGAGAGGCGATGTCACCGATTACAGTCTTCCTGGTCAGCATTAGGATGTGAGAGCTATGCATTACAGGAAACTGTGAGTTTGTTGAGATTTCTCCAACAAGGTCTTTATGCTCCTTCATAAAGTTAAGATTACCAGATATAATACTCCTAGTCAGCAGATGCTTTCATTCCATTAGCACTAAAATATATCATCTCATCCAACATCAGGCCTGCAAAGTTTCTGCTGAAAAATACGTCTTTTTACAATTAGCTGCTAAGATGATGGAGTCTAGAGGAGAAACTACCATGGCCACTTTCCTAAAGTATCATCCTCTTTAACTGCATCCTTAAAACCTGTCCCTATATCCACAGGTAAGGGTGGCCCTCACCCCTCATCAAATAAGTTTTTCCAGCAACAGATAGAAAGCATGACAGAAAGTCACAAGTGGTCAAAATGCAGAAAGTAGCTGAGCATAGGGTGCACATCTTCAGTTAATACATTTGCAATATAACCCCTGCACCTAATGTTCAGGGACCATCAAGGAAGAGGGAGAAAGCCCAGGACATCTGCTAGAAGATGGTTTCTTCTTAACCTTTATAGAGAGGATGGAGATGCAGAGGAGTAGACCTGAGAGAAACTGGAGAAGGGGTGAGCGTACATATGGTCAAAACAAATCACACCAAGAGGTCAGAGGGAGGAAAAGAAATGGAAAATTATATTTTAATTTTTAAAAAAAAATAAAATGAAATTCAAGTGTATTGCTTTTTAAGTAAAAAGTCTTTTTGGCTGCTTTTAGTTTGTTCCTTTTTTAACTTCTGTTAATTTGACTAGGTCTCTCTCTCTCTCTCCCTCTCTCTGTCATTTCTTCTCTCAGAATTTATTGTTCATGACCTGTCTTCAGGTTCTCTATCCCTTCCCTCTACCTCTCTACTTTCAGTTTTCTGTTAAGGTTTATCGAATCTTTTAAGCTAATGGTTGATTCTTCATGTTATCTATATTTTCTTGCTTTCTCCGTCTATTTTCACTTTGTATATCCTTTACTATTCTAAACTCAGATAAATGCTTTATGAGTGTTATTTTAAATGGGAAGTGATGAGCAGAGAGAGGTCCATCAGTTATTTCCATTCCATTGGGGTTTCTAAAGACTTGTATTGTTCTTTGTCCTGGGATGTGTTTTTTGTTTTTGTTTTTGTTTTCTTGACTTTCCATACTCATTGCTACACATCAGAAGACAGGCCCACCCTCCTGATCCCATCCCATTGTCCTTGTGAAGCAGACAGACCTCAGAAAATCAGCCCAGCCAGGGAGTACCTTGTCCAAACCAACATCTTTGTTTTGAGTATCCTTTACAAAATTAGGATAAGCCACTTTCTGTGAGAGCTTCAAAGTGTCCACATTCATCTTTAGAAGTTGGGTGTTAAATATGCATTCTACCACTTTCTATCCTCATGAGGAAGCTAAGAATTGGAACATATCTCCCTCTAAGTCATGGATAAAGTCTATAGAGGATGAACTTTCGCCCACACTCCCACTGAACCCAGGAAACATAACCACTAGAACTGTTCCCCTGTTCAGAGCCCATTTCATCACTCTATGGCCTAAACATTCTAGTGATTCCAAAGCTCTGTGGTCAAGAGGCATCTGTAGAAAGTAAATATATGCGTAAATCTTTCTTGACAGGCCTTGGGATCTGTATGAGGGACATTCAATTCATGCTCCTGGAGGTCTATGGTTTTTCTGCTCTGTGAACATCCTGATACAGTCTCATAGAAGCTATACTCTCAGGCAGCAGCCGAGAAAGTATACACTCTTCCCAGAAGAACCCAGAAGCAAGGCCTTAAAGCCCTAATTCTAGACCTGCTCTCTAGAGTATCATCTTGTAAAGAACCTGCATATCCATTTAAAACTGCTTCTTAGTTCACTGTGATCTAGGAAAACTCATAAATGCCAAGTTCCTTCTGCTCCTAGACCTGAGGGATTTAAAAGCCAATCCCTTCTAGATAAACTGTAAAGGCTGAGCCTGACTCCTCTAGGCAGTCTCAGCTGGGGTCCCTTACAGATTCTAAGGTATAGTGTCAAGGGAGAGCTGTGTTAAATCTGATAATGAGGCCAGCCTTATGGGAATGGTGGCCACCTCTGTCCTTCCCCAGCTCCCAAATGCTAAGTAAGAACAGCAGCAGCCTGTGGGGACCTGCTTGTTATTAACTATGTATTTATTAGATTCTTCCCTGGGAATGCATTTCTGTATTTAATGTCCATCATAAAATATATTTGAGAAAAGATGGTTAAATGTCAAGGTAGTTCTGTGTTCCAAGACTCTTGAGTAAATAATAAGCTCACAAATTAAAGAAAGCCTGTGTGAGACTGCAGGGCAGACGAGCATATTCACTGAGAGGCAGTCACACTAGTCTCCTGCAGCAGCCACACTTGAGGGAAACAGAAAGCTAATTAGTCCCGGGAGCATTGGCAACCTCAAGGTCCCTCACTGAGAAGCAGCTTCACTCAGATTCAATAGGATCAACTGCTATGTAACAAAATCAACATGCACAGAGCTGTAACTTCTACCTATGTACCAAATATTACAGTACAGTTTATATGAGCAGCCCCAGGTTATGCACGTGAGCTCTTTCCACCATCTTGGGGCATGCCTGCAGCAGCTGCCAGGTAATCATTCTTGCTTAGTATTTTACTTTTATTTCTTTTAGAAACTATACTAAGACCAGGCCAAATTTAAAATATATCTGTACTCAAATAAGAGTACATTCACTGAACCATTATCACTAAAATATATCAAAGCAAATGGACAAAGAAACTGAAATGAAAAGCAAATAGGCCAGAAGAAAAAATATTGCATAAGAACTAAGTCAGTGCCCAGCACATTTGTTTAAGACCAAGGACTCCTTTCTAGGCTCAGGTAGAAACATTGACACTAACTTTCTAGCATCCAAACATTTCCCTCTAGTTTAATCGAAACATAACTGACAAGTAAAAAATATGCATGTTATACATATATATTATATATATACACACACACACATATGGTGCACATCTCAATGTTTTGATAACTATAAAGCCATCCTCATTATTGAATTAGTTAACAGAGTCTCCCCCATCGCCCCTGTATTCATTTCCACTTCCTTTTTTACAATGAAATAAATGTTAGCATTTAAATGCCTTCATGGTTATAAGGAAATCACTGCCTGGTGGAACCCATAACTGCAATTCTGCAAACATTCCATTTTCTTGAGCACACATCCCTGCAAAGAGGTTGAGGGGGGAGCTTCTAGTTAGCAGGGGAAAGAAAAAAGAAAAACTATGGTAACCACTGCACACTAGGATGTAGAAGTGAAATCTCAGAAATGTACTTAAAAACCAGAATAAGCAAACTTAATTACATGAAAAGAAACACAAGTCTTCTGGGTCACTAGATCTGGCAGAAGAGGACATTTTGTGGTCCCAGTGTATACCAGAGGGTCACATAGCACAGATGAGACTGTCTCCCATTTATAGTAGCCTGGGACTCATGGTCTCAAGGAATATGTGGTCTCAAACATGAAGAACCAAGGCAGAGCAAGGGCAGGATACTTATCCTGCCTTGTGGAGACACAAGAAAATTCTCTCACGTCCCCCAGAACCTGCAATGAGCTGATGAAATGTACCAAGTACAGACAAGTCAGCTCATTTAATATTCAAATAACTAAAAATAAACATCCTTTGGAGGGATTAAAACCTATTAATAGGGCAATTTAAAGGTATGGAACCAGCACTGAACAGTCATGTTAAACAAAGACACACAATATGAAGGCAAATGGTTGGGGGTTCATCAAAGACACTCCCACTTACCTAGAAGAATCTTCATGTGACATGAGCTAGACCTATGGAAAAGCCAGAAGTGTGGGGACCATCAAGCTTATGTACAGTGGCAGGACCAAGAGAGGAAGTAGACTGGAGTCTCAGAGCAGGTTGGGTACAGACTCAGTAGAGAAAAGCAGAAGGGCCATGGTGTTCTAGTAAACTAAGAGTTGGCAATGAAAAAAAGTGTAAAAAATCATAACACAATTCATCCAGAAAATCTGGGACATCATGAAAAGACCAAACCAAAGAATAATAGGGATAGAGGAGGAGGAGGAAACGGAGGAGGAAGAAGAAGAAAGGATGAAGAAGACCAGCCCAAAGGCACAGAAAATATATTCAATAAAATTATAGAAGAAAACATTCCCAACCTAAAAAAGGAAAGGTCTATGAAGATACAAGAAACTTACAGAACACCAAATGAGCTGGACCCTCAAAAAAGTCTGCTTGTCACAGAATAATCAAAACACTAAACATATAGAATTTTAAAAAAATATTTAAGAGCTACAAAGGAAAAAGGCCAAGTAACTTATAAAGGTAGATCCATGAGAATAACACATAACTTCTCAATGGAGACTATAAAAGCTAGAAGGTCCTGACAGATGTTATACAGACACTAAGAGACCATGATGCCAGCACAAGCTACTATACCCAGCAAAATTCTCATCATAGATGGAGTAAACAAGATATTCCATAACAAAACCTGATTTAAACAATATTTATCCACAAATCCAGCACTATAGAAAGCACTAGAAGGAAAAACCCAACCTAAAGAAACTATATATACTGATAAAGCCACAAGCAATAGATAATCCCATAGAAGCAAACCCCAAAGAAGGGAAATACATACACACACATGCACACACATATACACATACTACCACCAAAAAATAACATGAATTAACAATCATTAGTCATTAATATTTCTTGATGTCAATGGACTCAATTCACCTATAAAAAGGCAAAGGCTAACACAATGGATACAAAAACAGAATCCATCCATCTGCTGCATACAAGAGACACAACTCAATTTCAAAGATAAACACTGCCTTAGTAAAGGGAAAAGACTTTCCAATCAAATGGACTCAAGAAACAAGTTGGTATAGCCATCCTAATATCTAACAAAATAGACTTCAAAGTAAATTCAATCAAGAGATCAGGAAGGACATTACTTATTCATCTCAGGAAAAATCCATCAAGAAAACATCTCAATTCTGAACATTTATGCCCCCCAATACAAGGTCACCCACATATGTAAAAGAAACATGACTAAACCATAAACCTTATATCAAACCTCAAATGCTAATAGTGGGAGATTTCAATACCCCACTCTCACCAATGAGGTCTACCAGACAGAAACTGAACAGAGAAATAAGAGAGCTAACTGATATTATGACTCAAATGGACTTAACAGATATATACAGAACATCCCACACAAACACCAAAGAATATACCTTCTTCTCAGCACCCCTATGGAACTTTGTTTAAATTTGATCACTCGATCATAAAAGAATTGGATTACCCCTTTGTATCTCATAAAATTACCATGGTCTAAGGTTAGAGTTAAACAACAACATAAACCACAGAAAGCTTACAAAGTTATGGAAACTGAACATCTCTCAACTGAACCACCTTTGGATCAAGGAAGACATAAAGAAAGAAAATAAAGACTTCCTAGAATTCAATGAAAATGAATCCACAACATACTCAAACTTATAGGACATAATAAAAGCAGTGCTAAGAGGAAAGTTTATAGCACTAGGTGCCTACATAAAAAATTTAGAGAAATCTCACTAAGAGACTTAACAGCACAGCTGAAAGCTCTAGAACAAATAGAAGCAAACTCACCCAGAAGGAGTTGATGACAGGAAATAATCAAACTCAGGGCTGAAATTAATAAAATTGAAACAAAGAGAACAATACCAAAAAAGCAATGCGATAAAGAGTTGGTTCTTTGAGAAAGTCAACAAGATAAGCAAATCCTTATCCAAACTAGCTAAAAGGCATAGAAATGAAATGGGGGACATAGCAACAGATACTAAGGAAATTCAGAGAATCATTAGGTCATATTTCAAAAACCTGTACTCCACAAAATCTGAAAACCTAAAAACAATAGACAGCTTTCTGAACAGGTGCCACTTACCAAAACTAAAACAAGACCAGATAAATGACTTAAACTGACTTATAACCCTTAAGTAAATAGAAGCAGTAATTAAAACTCTCCCAAACAATAAAAGCCCAGGGTCAGATGGCTTCAGCACAGAATTCTACCAGAATTTCAAAGAACTAATACCAATACTCTGTAAATTGTTCCACACAATAGAAACAAAAGGAAGATTACCAAACTCTTTTTATGAGGCTACAGTCACTCTAACACCCAAACCACACAAAAATGCAACAAAGAGAATTACAGACCAATCTCCTTCATGAATATTAATGCAAAAATACTCAACAAAATACTAGCAAACTGAATTCAAGAACATATAAAAATTTTGACCACAATCAAGTAGGCTTTATCTCAGAGATGCAGAGATAGTTCAATATTATGAAAAACTGTCAATGTCATCCATTATATAAACCATGGGGGAGGAACCACATGATCTCACTAGATGCTGAAAGGCCTTTGACAAAAATCTAATACTCCTTCATGTTAAAGGTCTTGGAGAGATCAGGGATAAAGAGAAAATATCTAAACATAATAAAGACAATATACAGCAAGTTGGCAGTCAACATCAAGCTAGATAAAGAGAAACTCAAGCAATTCCACTAAAATCAGGAACAAGACAAGGCTGTTCCCTCTCCCCATATCTATTCAATACAGTTCTTGATGTTTTAGCTAGAGTAACAAGACAACAAAAGGAGATCAAGGGGATACAAATTGGAAAAGAAGTCAAAATTTTACTATTTGCAGATGATATGATAAACCCCATAAATGACCCCCAAAATTCTATCAGGGAACTCCTACATTTGAAAAACACTTTCAACAATATACCAAGATAAAAGATTAACAAAAACAATTAATAGCCCTCCTATACAGAAATCATAAAAGAGCTGAAAAATTCAGGGAAACATCACCCTTTACAATAGCTACAAATAACATCAAAGATATGGGGGTAACTCTCACCAAAGAAGTGAAAGATTTGTATGACAAGAACTTTAAGTCATTGTATGAACTGGAGATGTCAGAAAATGGAAAGATTTCCCATGCTCTCGGATAGGTAAGATCAACATAGTAAAAATGGCAATCTTACTAAAAGCAGTCTACAGACTCAATACAAACACCATGAAATGTCAAAACAATTCTTTGCAGACCTCAAAAGAATGATATTAAACTTCATATTAAAAAAACTCAGGATTGCCAAAAAAAAAAATCCTGTTCAATAAAAGAACTTTGGGAGGCATCACCATCCTTGACTATAAGCTGTATTATAGAGCTACAGTAATGAAAACAGTTTGGTACTGGCATAAAAATAGACTTGTGGATCAATGAAATGAAATCAAAGACATTGGCATTAATCCACATACCTATGAACACCTTATTTTTGACAAAGAGGCCAAAATGGAAAAAGGATAGCATCTTCAACAAATGGTGCTGGCATAACTGGGTGGTAGTATGTAGAAGAATGCAAAGAGATCCATATCTATTGTCTGCAAAAAACTCAAGTCCCAGTGGATCAAAGACCTCAACATAAACCCAGCTACACTGAATCTGATAGAAAAGAAAGTGGGAAATAGCCTTGAATACATTGGCACAGGAGACCACTTTGCAATATAACACCAGTAACACAGACATTAAGAACAACAATTAATAAATGGGACCTCTTGAAGCTGAGAAGATTCTGTAAGGCAAAGAATATGGTCAATAAGACAAAATGCCAACCTAAAGAATGGAAAAAAGACCTTCACCAACTCTACATCTGACAAAGAACTGATCTCTGAGATATATAGAGAATTCAAGAAACTAGAGGCAACTCCCCAAAAAAATCCAATTTAAAAATGGGATTCAGAGCTAAAAAGGGAATTCTCAACAGAAAAATAACAAATGGCTGAAAGACACTTAAAAAATCGCTCAACATTCTTAGCCATCAGAGAAATGCAAATCAAAACAAATCTGAGATACCACCTTACACCTGTCAGAATGGCTAAGATCAAAAACACAGATTATAGCCTATGCTGGAGGGGATATGGAGCAAGGGAAACACTCCTCCACTGCTGGTGTGAGTATAAATTTGTACAGCCACTCCTGGGCATATACCCTAAAGATGTACATTCCCACTTCTAAGGCATTAGCTCAACAATGTTCATAGCAGCATTATTCATAATAGCAAGAACCTGGAAACAATCCAGATGCCCCTCAAATGAAGAATGGATTTTAAAAAATTGTGGTACATTTACACAATGGAGTACTACTCAGCAGTAAAAAAGATGGCATCCTGAAACTTTCAGGCAAACGGATAGATTTGTAGAGTATCATCCTGAGTGAGGTAACACAGACCCAGAAAGATAGACATGGTATGTACTCACCCACAGGTAGATTTTAGACATAAACCAAAGAATAAGCATGCTACAGTCCACAACCCCCAAGCGGCTAGGGAACAGGAGGAACTTCAGAGAAACATCTATGGATCCACCTGGGAAGGGGAAATAGAGAAGATCTCCTGAGTAAATTGGGATCATACATGGGGAAAAGCAAGGGGGGTAGAAAGAGAACATGAGAGAATTGGGATCATTATGTGGGGGGAGCAACAGAGAGGGAGAGCAAAGAAATAGATATCTTGATAAAGGGAACAATCATTAGAGTTAGAGAAAAACCTGGTGCTCAGGAAATACCCAAGAATCCACAAAATGACCCAGTTAGGACTCCAAGCAATAGTGGAGAGGGTGCCTAAAAAGCCTTCCCCTATAAGTAAATAGATGACCACCCTAATTGCCATTGTAGAACCTTCATCCAGCAACTGATGCAGGTAGAAACAGAGATCCACAGCTAAGCACCAAATAGAGCTCCTGGTCCATCTGAGGAGAGGGAAGAGAGATTATGTGAGCAAAGGAATCAGGATCATGAGGGGAAGACCCACAGAGACGGCTGACTGGAGTGATTGGGAGCTCACTGACTATGAAAGAAGGCTGAGGAAACTTCATGGAAAGGAACTAAGCCCTCCAAATGTAGATGACAGTCCAGTCAAATGGCATGGGTAGTTTGTGGTGCCTCTTGCACTCAGGCTAGAGTTTATTCCTGGTGCATGCACTGGCTTCTCAGTCCATTTCCTACAGAGGAACACCTTACTTGGCCTCGATCCTGTGGGGAGAGCCTCTGTCCTATCTCAGCTGGACAAGTCAGACCAAACTGACTCACCTTGGGAGTCCTTGCCCTCCCTGGGGAATAGATGGGGGGATGCAGTGGAGGAAGGAGGCTGAGTGAGGACCAAGAGGAAGGAAGGGAGAAGAGCAGTGGTGGGCATGGGGAAAAAAAGTTTTGAAGAAATAAAAATAACCCAGAACCATCTGCCTAGGTGTGGGCCCACCCATAATGGGCTGGTCCCTTCCCACCAATCACTAAGAAAGCACATGGTGGGCTTATCTATATCCTGATATTATGGAGGCATTTTCTCAGCTGAGGTTCCCTCCTCTCTGCTGACTCAAGTTGACATAAAACCAGCCAGCATAAGGGAAGATAAACTGATGGAGCATGGAGGGTTTTCCAGGGCAATGGAACTTATCTGTGTGATTCTTATGGTGGACACATCCTTTCATGCTGGTCCAGAGAGTAAAATATTAGGGTTGAATGCTAATGTTAGGTGTGGGCTTGGGGCCATACTCATGGGTCAGGGTAAATAAATGAATCCTCTTCTTCTTCTTCAAAAGAAAGAAAGAAAGAGGGAGGGAGGGAGGAAGAAGGCACTTTAACTGAGCCCCTTTTCTGCAGCTTGGGCTGTATATTAGTTTTACTGTGGCTGGGACAAAATATCATAGCCAAAAGCAACTTAAGAAAGAGTTATTTTGACTCTATGTTGGCAGCGATGGCATGCCAGAAGGATCAGGAAACTGAGAAATCATTCTCAACCACACACAGAAAGAGACCTGGAAGTGAGGGAAGACTGTAACTCTGAGAGAAACCCCCCTTCCAGCGATACACTTCTTTCTACAAGGGTGTCTGCTAAAGTTTCCATAACCATGCCAAACAATGCCACCAAGTGCTTTTAAATAGATGAGCGTGGGTGGAACACTTCTCACTGAAGTCACCACAGCCTACAAGCTCAAGGCCTGTCTGGAAGAGACGACATGCTAGCCCAGAAGGGTTGCAAGTGAGGTTGCGAGGCCCTGTAAGATGGCATAGGAGAGATGGAATCCAGATGTTAAGATGAGGAAATAGATGGACTGGTATTCATGCCCAAGGAAAGTAAGAAAGGAAAAGCAGAAATAATCAACTGTAACATCAAGAATTCATGATTAACAAGAACAAATGCTGGTTTCTGAAAATAATGAACAAGCCCACCATAATGAAAAACTATGCAACACAGAAATCTTCTAACCTTTAACTACAAGGAGAACACATATTTTAAAGCACAAGACAAGACCATGAGATCCAAGTATAGAGTTTGACAGGCTTAGACTTCTAATACCAAATCACAAAGGAAGATGTGATCTGTTCTTAATGTTTGAACCAGCAGCAGTAACTGAGCTTTCTGTGTGGGATTTATACACACAAACATCCCTTATTTGTAGATGATCTGGCAGCATTTATGTATAAATAAAGCATGTCCAAACAAACAACGGCCTGCTCTAGAACCTCAAGAATGGATTGTCACTGGAACATTCATAAACATGATTCAATGCCAAACTTAAAGAGTAAGCAGCAGCTAAGAATTGTGGTTCTTCTGAATAAAACACAAGTGACCACACCTATCCCAAGCATATTCTGCTGAACATCATCTCCAGGCAAACCCAGGCAATGACCACCATTGGCTCCCTTGGGGCACACTCCTCCTCTCCATCATCATCCTGGGGATTTACTTCACAAATCCACCAAGAAAAACATAATTTTTGAGAACTAAAAAAAGAAACAAAGAAAACACTTGTTTAAAGACAACATGGCTTGAGACCTTGGGACCTCCTGCCCTTGCTGGGGAGGAGATAAAGTGATGGAGAAAAGAGTGAGTGACTGGGAGGGGCGGGAGGGGGAAGGGAGTCTGAACAAGGGAATACATGGTTAAAAAAATATGGCCTTATTCATAAAAAAAGACAACATGGCTGTTAGTCTGAAGTCAAGCAAACCTACATTATCAGAAATGACATGGGAAGAGGTTGATATAACAACATATCACTCTGTAAGCTCAGCCTTTCCCCCGTGTCAAGTGAAACCAGACACGAGAAACACAAGAAACTCGGTCTCTGACTGACCACAACATAAACTCAATAGCATTTCCAAGAGCAAACTGAGAAGACACAGCTAGAAATTCCTAGTCCAGCAACTGTCTATATTTACACCTTAGAAAACTCTCACAAAGATGCTAACAACAGTGCTCATTTAATGCTATTTTCAATATCAAAACTGTGAACAATGCATGTCTTTCTCAGAAGGAAAATAATAGAGCCACATATGGAATTAGAGGACAAAATTGGTAAGAGAATTTTACATATCAGTTTTAGGTAAGATGTAGAAAATTCTAGAAGCAAGGAAGGGAAAAGGAAAAAAAGGTGAGATATTTTTAACTGCAACGTTCTATGTGTGTATGTGTGTGTGTGTGTGTGTGTGTGTGTGTGACATGCACAACCCCATATCCAAGCCTTGAGATCATTATACAACTACAAAAGGTAAGTAGACTCATGTATGGTAGACCCAAAAGGGAAGGAGGACAAACCAAGCCAAAGAAATGTTTCTTCCTGTGGCTATGAGGCACCACTCTGACTAGAAGCAGCTTGAGGACGAAGGGGTTAATTTTAATTTACAGTTCCACATAGTCATCTGTCACTGAGAGGAGTCAGGCAGGGAGCTCAACACAGGAAGTTGGAGCTAGGACCGTGAAGGAACAGCTCACTGGCTTGCCCAGCTCCCTGTGATAAATAGCCTAGACCCACCTGTCTTAGAGAACCGCCCTCAGGAACTGGAGTGGTTGGAGGGCTCTGGTTTACAGTCTGTGCATCCAACACCTGGAGTAGATTTGGTGCCAGTACTCTCCCAAGATGCTTAGCTACAATGACTATCTCACCTGGGGAATCTTTGTGCACAAGTCCAAATAAAACTCACCTGGGAACAGGACCAATTGACCTCTCTGATTACACATGACAGTCTGATTTCTCCAGCTGATGAAGCCGGTTCTTGTTGCAAGAAACATTGCTCACTTCCAACTTTCAGCATTACTGAAATGTCATTTGAGCAGCCATTCCAGACACCACTACCTTAGTGTTGAGGACCCTTCTGCTTGCTGGTATCTCACCGTATGAATGGCTGGTGCAATGAAAGCATGCCTTCAGCCCATTGGTTATAGCTATGGCCCTTTAGAGTTGACCTTGTGCAGGCTGCCAGCCTGTCTAATGTGCTCAAACACCAACTGTTGTGGTGATATACTAGTGTTTGTTTTACCCTATAGCAGCAAAAGAGACCCCATTATTCTTTATCATCCCTGTGGACTGTATTTGATGATTTAATTAGGACATGGGAAGAAAAATAAGAAACAGTAAGTGGGTGATGGCTGCTGGCGTAGAACTCGATACAGCTTCTTTGGACAGCCACACCTACTCCTCAGTTCATCTATAGCCACAGCAGATCTGAGGCGTACCTCAAACAACTGTCAAGCATTGGGTTTTAAGGGGCATTGGAAGGGATTATGGTGGGGAGATGTGACATTCAGGACAGTAACTGAAGGTCCACTGGTGGAATGGAAGCTGGGGAGGGGGGGGGGCTGTCCAAAGGATCAAAGATCATGAAGTAGAATCCTTGTGAGCATAGTGATATGGTTTAGTTTGAGGTGAGTTGGTCTCACTTTTTTTCAGATAAAGAAACTGAGGCACAGAAGAAATGTCACCTATGGAAGCCTGCCTACCTGTTAAAAACCAGAGGTCCTTAACACTGTGCTAGGATTTCATCATGTTTTTACAGCAATTGATTGAAAAAAATACTTGTGTGTCTGGAGATGTTGGGGAACACCTGTATCAGAGTATAAGCAGAGAGGCCAATGTCAAGCAGCGGCAGGTCATGTAGGGTGCTAAGCAGCCAGTGACTTCTTTCAAGTAGTAACATTGAGCTGACTTGGGGTTCTTTTTAAATTTTCAATATACCATTGGATGTATGTCTTCCCTGTAATACTCTGATGAACCTTTATAACAGACTCTGTTTAAAAATACAGCTGTGATTCAGCAGGTGAAATGAATCTAAATAGGAATTTAATCCACTTGAAGCCAGTGGGGGGAAATGAAGTTAACACCTGTGATCTTTCATCCAATTCACTACTTAACTATTGCTCAAAAGAATCAATTAAGATTTTTGTAAAAGATGGCCAAGTTAGCTATGTTTGATCATTACAGAGCGTATGTGTGTGTGTGTGGGGGGGGTGTTCTGGTCCTCTGCCGGATGGCTCCAGGATCCAACTGATAAGCAAAACACTGATTGGAAGAACACTCAAAGGACATGGAAGAACTCCTGAGTTTACAGCTCCCTGGAGACCGAGGGAATCCAGACTCAAATCCCAGCACTGTGTGATAGCCTTGCTGTATCCAAAGCTAACAGGAAGAATTCCAATGTTGTAATTTACCGCTTAGAAAAATGAGAGGGCCTGCTGCCTTTGCCATGCCTCCCTGAAACATGGGATATTTAAAATTCACACCCCACACTTACTGTAGAAATAGATCACATGCTTTTATGGCTTCACTGATGCAAAGTGAACCTTGTAATATTTCACAAGGTATGTTTTATTCCTTCCAGTGTGAGTCACGTGGAGATTAAGACGCTGTATTATTGCCTTCAAAGAGTCTGCTAATTCCTGGAAACAGCAATTTGCCAGGCCTGTCCTTGTCACTGGGCTAAGTCTAACGCCTTGAACAACCTCCATTCCCTAAGGGATGGGTTTGCACCAAGGAAGCTTGCTGGCCAGGTGGCTAAACTGAATGTCTTGGTGCCACCTAGTGGCTATTTGGCGAATGACCACATTAAAGGCTCCCTGGTGACCTCCACTTGTCTAATTGAGAAACAAGAATCTTTAATAGACTAAAAACTAACATGTCTGAGGGTGCCACTATTTCACAGTTTAACTCCAAAAAACAGAGAGAAGGGAGTTGGCCCCATATGGCTGAAGAAGAGAACCAACTCACTCTGTCCACTACATGTACATAAACACACACACAAATGGCATTTTTTTTTTTTTTTTTTTTTTAGAAAATAATAGCTGACAGAAAAACTCTAAGCCTGTATGTGGAGCAAATAGGCCTCTCTAAGACAGCTTTGAGAGGCCTAGCAAAGCCGGGTTCTCGTGAGCTTGTAACATAGCTGGGATTGGTACGCTGCCACAGCTTTCTCCCTCCTAGAAATGAGGTGGTCAAATAAGATGACTGAATTCTGAGGGAAAGATACTTAGGCAGGCCTCCCCATTGTCCTAGTCTCAGGCAACCACAATCCACTTATCCCAGGCCACACTATATGCCTGGCGGTAGCCAGCTGTCAGAGTTCCCATTTCAAGGAGACCCAAGATTACAATCCTGGGGTGAGATGTGGGTGGTGGGGGGAATGGTCACACACATGAATGGCACATACTCTACCAGGCTGAATATCTGCCCTGGTGGACAACAAGCATCTCCCAGAACATGGGAAGAACTCATCCCTCAGTTTGCCAATCCATTCCCCTGTGGACATAGACACAAACTCACCTTCAAGTCAAGAGTAGCTAGAATTATCTCAAATGCTTCTATAACCCCTCTCTCCCAGTGATGAACCACCACCGTTCTCTCTTGTTGCAAATATCTGCTTGGTGTCGTATTATGGTTCATGTGTACTTTATGAAATTCAATTTCTGAATCTATTTATGGTTTTTAATTTTCTAAGTCATTAACGTTCATGTGCGGACTCTCTTGGGTTAAAACATTTTCTAGAGAAAAGTACATGTTTTCTGTAAGCAACTCTCTTGTTGCTAGGGGAGTGAGCAAGGGTGACCGCAGAGTGGGCCTTCTTTCCCAGAACTGAAGATGAGGTCTTGATGCTGTGGATGATACAGGTTGTGGTTTGTTATCTATAGACTTCAGAAGCCCATGTGAATACTCTTAGAAAACAGCTGGTATTTTGAAGAGCAGTCATTCAGTTCCCTTGATTTACCTGAAGGAATCTCAATATTTAGTATTCATTTAACACAAATTGGGTGCTTTCACAGCATCCTACAGAATGATATTATCTCATGGAGGGCAAATGTTGTTCCCCAAACTGAATGTAACTTATTTTCTAACCTTACACAATTTCATTCTGATCAAACCTAAGAGGGTGAAGGAAAAACCATCAGTTAGTGAATCGGGCTGATAGTGTGGCTTACCACAGAATGTTTGTCTAACATGCACTGGGCTCTTGCTTCCATCCCCCATACCAAAAATGCAGAGGGGTGAAGAAGGAATGGGGGGGGGGGATTCTTACAAGCATGATATGACAGCACTAAGTTCTTCCAGAGATAAAAGATCTTGTACTTCCTGCTTGAGCTGGTCACCCATTCACGAAATTCCAGTGATACAGCCATCAGCAAGATCTGGGCTGCAAAACTATGCTTAAGTCAGCTATGTTCCTGTGTGTGGTGCAGATGAAGGGGTCCCCTGAGAAGTTGGGGCTTTTTCCTGGACCCTCAATAAGGCATAAACCACACCCAAACACCTGTTTTCAGAGAGAGATTCTTTTTTAAATGTGGAAAAAATTAAATTGGCTGCTTTCTGAAAGAAAAATGGCAGCAAATGACCTTGCCCATATAATTTTTAAGAGGAGAAGGGGGTGTTATAATGTGAGAGGATGGGGTGGTAAAAGAGATGAGGATAAGGGAAAGGGAGCAAGAGAAAGAGAGAGGGGTATTTATCCTGGAGGGACAAAGGACTGCCTCTGGATGGGAGGCATGTAGGCAAATGGTGGTTTATAAAGGTGAATGGGTGTGTTAGGTGAAGGGTTTAATCTTAATTGGGCATAGTAATTGGGTGAGCCAAAGGGTGCTTCACCCAAAGGGATTTCTGGACTTCAATAGTTGGCTAGCTGGAAAAGGAAGTGGCCAAATAAAGGACTAGACCTTGGTGGTTAACTTTAGGATTTTAACAAGGCAGGGGAAATGGGGGAGAGGGCAAGGCTTGTCAGAGCCACATGCTCGAGTGGGCTAATGTCCCTTCAGCAGATACAGAGCCATAAGCCACGGGCTCATCTCCATATGTCTAGTTAAAAATAAAAATATTTATAATAAATCACAATTATGTTTTATGAGCCACAGATGATAAATTTTAAAAAAGTTTCTAAACTAGACAATCAGTGAAGTCTGCCTAATAAAATAAAGGTCTCACACGGAAAAGAGCCGGTGGCTGTGAAGGTGTTCAGGAAGTACGTGAAATATAACATGAAATAATCCCATGTGTCTGTCCATGTGACCAAAAGGAAAAATGACCAACCAAGTCCTTGTTGCTATCTCCAATGCTGCAGCAAGATATGCTAAAACTTCAGAAGTGTCAATATTGCCTATGAAAAGTATGAGGAAATGTTAAAAAGATTGACCTTTGTGACCATTCTTAACAGGATCTAGAGTCACCTAGGAGACAAACCTGTGAGTGAGAATTAGAAGCTCCTTAAGCAGGAAGGTAAACAACTCAAATAGCTTCAGGAAGTCCCTGAAACCGAACAGATTCATGAGGTCTCTTCCTGCCAGAGTAAGCAATAAAAACTTAAGAGTCTCCCTCAGGGGAGCAGGGGCAGCTGAACTCTGCACCTGGCCACACCCACAGCTCCTGCTGCTGCTGAGGGTATCTGCAAGGATCCCTACCGCGACCCCGAACTGAGTGAACTGAGCAAACCAACTGCAGGGGTCTCTGAGGGGCGGTTTCGAACCCTGACCAGAGAGGTGACAGGAGACACACAAACCAAAGTGCCACAACTGATCAG
>PVIH01015729.1:0-48576 GCA_004025045.1 Sigmodon hispidus
TACAGGGATGGAAAAAAAATTCAGAGGGAAAGCTGAACACAAAGAAAATATATGTGTAGTAATCTTATTTGCATTTCCACCCTTGATAAGCCATGCTTATGATTATTATCCTCTGTATAGTTATTGTTAACTCTTCGGCATTTTTAAATTCTTTTTACTGTTTTTTTTTGATAAATACAAAATAAAGAAGAAAAAAAAAAGAAATGAATCACACACTTATATACTTTAACACTGTTTGGCCCATGTCTTATGCCCATTACTAGCTAACTCTTTCTTCTTAAATTAACCCATTTCTATTAATCTTCCTGCCACATGGCTTAGCCCTTGGCTGGCTGGTACCTCTTACATGTCTGCTCCTCTTGGGGGTCGGATGCAGAGTGACTAACTCCACCTTCCTTCTACCTGGCTGCCTCTGATACTCCACCCACATCTACAGTGCCCTGCATGGGTCCAAACAGTTATTTATTTACATCGTACAGAGATCATTCTACCACATTTCCTCTTTTCTGTCTAATTAAAAAGGAAGGTTTTAATTTTTATATAGCAAAATTACACACAACAGAACAGCTCTCAAGCAAGAATTACAGTCACAATATCTAATTTATTTGTATTCTAAAATTAAAGAGAATATTTTATTATTTATCTTATTATTGTGAGTCTAAAGTTTTATATTTAATATATCTTTTAAACTAAAAAGAACTATACCTACAATTATTAAACCTTCAACCACATTAAAGACCACAGAAGGATATAATATTATGTAAATAAACAAGAAGTGCAAGCAACTTTTAAAGTCTAGAAAATGACAGAGATGACATTTATCTGTCTGGACAGTCACCCAAAGTTTTTTTGTAACGTTGGGGCATCCATCTTCAGCCATTAGGCCCAAAGTCTCTGGCAAACCTTTTAGTGATGTAGGAAATCTGACACAGTCTATCAGTTGCTTTTTTGTGTGTCTTGAAGAATGTCTGGCAATGTTTTTTGTAAATCAGGAACCTGAAGGACCATCTTGGCTTGTTCTGCCCACATTCAGAGGTCACTTTCTTATGGAACCTGCATGTCTAGTTTATATAGCATACTATCAAGCAGTCAATATCAGAACAGTTTCTTGTCCGGTGGCTAACTGTTGCCACAAAGTAAGTTTTACATGAAGTTTTTTTAATGTCCATCTTTTTTCTAAAATACATTGATGCTGCCAGGAACAAAACTGTCTCACTGTCCAGAAAAGTCTAAGTTTTTAAAATATCTTAAATGCCATATTTTGCATGTCTTTGAAGTGTTTGAAGACTACCTATCTAATTGAAATATATCTTTGTATACCTACAAAAACCTAACTAACATGACTATAAGTTTGCTTATCATAGATGACTATTAATCTGCATTTTTCAATTACATATTATAATTTTAAATGAGTTACATCAGCATCATACCTTAATCAAGAGTAGAAAAATACATATAGCATAACAAAATTGACCTTAAATTTGTATCAATAAACCAAAATCCACTTATCTTTTCTAATCATTCTTATATCATATCCTCCTCCCCCAATTTTTTTTTTAAGAAATTGACTATGACGCTTGACCCATATGCAAAGATTTACTTGATCACATGTGGGTGGGAGATTCACAGAGTTGAGGTGAGCCCATATGTATTTGTGCCCCTGATTCAACCTGACAGGAAGTGCACAGAATTATGAAATCTTTCTTTTCCCTTAAACCACTACAACTATAATTCTGGATCATTTCTCATATACCTGGGTATTGAATGCGGTTTTTCACCTAGATTTTTGGGACTAGCCTCAAAGTTAAAACCCACAGGCCCAGAAAAACACACAGATGCTTGCATTAATTTTTCTACTGATCGACCTAGGACTCAAGCATATTGCTAGCTAGCTCTTGCTCTTAAACTAACCCATTATTCTCATCCTGTTCAGCCATGTGGCTTGAAACCTTTTCTAAGAGCAGCATTTCAGCTTCTTTTCTCTGTGTCTGTTGCTGTCTCATCATCTTGTCTCTGTTGTACCTCTGTGGTGTCTTTGCTCTGCTCTGAGATGTTCCCAAAGTTTTCTTAGTCTGGTAGCCCTGTCCAAACTTCCTGTCTGCTATGGACCAATCAGTGTTTTTATTTAACCAGTAGGCAGGATAATTATTTACAATAAAAGAGAACACAATACCACTACACCTGGGTATGGACCTGGCCTGAGCCTATCTATCTGGCCAGTATTTAATTAAAGCTTGCTTCAATTTGTCTTTAAGCTGTGGTTGCACTGAAGAATGGGTTAACAAATACTAAACAATGGAGTACTACTCAGCAGTTAAAAAAATTATATCCTAAAATTTGCAGTCAAATGGATGGATTTGGAGAATATCCACCTGAACAAGGTATCACAAACCCAGAAAGATAAGCAGGGGATATACTTACTCATTAGTAAACTTTAAACAAAAAGCAAAGAACACCCTAGCTATAAACCACAACAACTGAACAGTTTATGATCTGAAGGAACTTAAGAGAGACAGCCAGAGAGTTCCCTAGGAAGAAAAAATAGAGAAGATCTCCTTAGCTAATTGGGAGCATAAGGAGTTTCAACCAAGAACAGGTGGTAACAAATCATGAGAGAAGGAGATGATTGAGTGACAGGAACAAGGAGGGAGAAAAAAATAAAAGAGATGGAGATCTTAATAAAGGGACCAAATGTGTGGTTGGAAAAAGACCATGTGCTAGGGAAACCACCAAGAACAAACATGATGTCCCTGGCTAGGTCTCCAACCAATAGCGAAGTTGTTGCCTAAACAGGACTTCCTCCATACTCAAATGAATAACCAATCTAAGTACCATCACAGAACTTATATCCAACAATGAATAGAGGTAGAGGCACGGATACATGAATGAGCACTGGGTTGAGTCTCTAGTCCAGTGATAGTTGGGGAGGAGACACTATATGAACAAGAGGATAGGAACTATGAGGAAAATTCTCACAGTGATAGCTGGCTGGAGCTCGGGGGAGCTCACTGAATGAAGAACAACCACTTGGGGACCATCTGTAATGGAAACTAAGGCCTCTAAGGATAGGCAACTATCCACTGGAATGGATAATATGTGGATGCTCAAGGGGAAGGTTCAGACTGTGTTTCAGTGCATGAACTGGCATCTTGGAGTCCATTCCTTTCAAAGGAACACCTAACCCAGTCTGGATATTAGAATGAAGAAATCAAACATGCCTGGAGTGAATGCTGAGTTAATCCACCTTGAGACCATTTGCCCTTTATGGAGAGGGGATGGGGATGGGGAGAAGGGAAGGTGAAGGCTGACCAGGAAGCATCTGAAGTGAGAAGGGAGTTTATACATGGATAAAAAGACTATTCTATAAAAAGGTAAATAAATAAATAATAAATAAAAAGAAATAAGGAACAGGGTTATATTTTTCATAGTCATATCACCAAAGGTATTACAAAATACACACTGTGTAGAGTTAAGTGGATTCTCAGACCAACTTAATCACTGAAACCTCACTGTGCTAATTGGAAGTGGTAGGTATGGTGGCCTGAACCCAGGCCTGGGGACGGCCCCTCAGCTTCAGCACAGAACACATTCTGCCCAGAACACTGCTGGCATAATAGCAGGGGAAAACAGCCAAGATCCTAGGCACACAGCTGAGGGGTCAGAGGTCAGACTCTGACTTCTGACACTTAAACCCAGGCCTACAGATGTGCACTCAGCTTTGGCATGGAACACAGACCATCCATAACATGGTTGGCATAATAGTAGCAGGGGAACAGCCAAGTCCCTTGGTCATGGGTGCACAACTGAAAGGTAAGAGATCAGGCAGTAAAGCCAACTCCCTAAGACAAGCAAAATGCAGTCCACACACAGCATCGCTAGAATAGTACTAACAGGGGACCAGAAGAGTCCCTAGGTGCACAGCTGAGAGGAGAGAAGTCAAGAGGTGACAACAGGCATTATAGCACTGCAACCTCAAGAGAGAAGCCTACCCTGTGAACACATAACTGAATAAAAGCCCTCAGACCAACAATCCACTAAGAGCCAACAAAGAACAAACCAAGAGTGAATTGAGGAAACAATGGGCAGATGGCAGTGCAAAAATACATACAACAATACAAAGATCAACAAGATACCACCAGAAAAAGCAAGTGGTTCTATAGCTTCAAGACATGAACCTAATAATAAAGAGGGAACAGAAGGAAATGACCTTAAAAACAGTTTTATGAAACTAATAGAATTCTTATAAGAAGATATAAAAAATTCCCTTAAAGAAATAGAAGAAAATGCAAACAAAAAAATTAGAAATGATGAACAAAGCCCTGTAAGAAATTAAAGAAATCCAAGAAAATGAAAACAAACAGGTAAAAGAAATATACTAGGAATTAAAAATTGAAATAGAGGCAATAAAGAAGGCACAGACCAAAACAAAGCTAGAAATAGAGAAGACCTGGAAATGCAGATTCAAGCAAAACTAACAAAATCCAAAAGATGGAAGAGAAAATCTCTGGGGTGGAAGACTCAATAGTGGTAATAGAAACATCAGTTAAAGAAAATACTAAGAGCAAAAAAAGTTATAACACAAAATGTTCAGGAAATCTGAAATACCATTTAAAGAGCAAACCTGAGAATAATTGGAATCAAAGGACAAGAAGAATACCAGCTCAAAGGCACAGAAAATATATTCAACAAACTCATAGAAGAAAAACTTCTCCAACCTAAAGCAGGAAGGGCCTACAGAGATACAGAAAGCCTACAAAACACCAAATAGACTAGACCCACATAAAAAGTCTACTTGCCATATAATAATCAAGCCAATAAACCCACAAAACAAAACAAAACAAAATACTAAGAGCTACAAATGATAAAGGCCAAATTAATTACTAAGGAAAACCCATGAGAATAAAACATGAGTATTCAATGAAAACAATGAAGGCAAGAAGGTCCTGGTCAGATATTATACACACATTAAAAGTACATGCATGCAAACCTAGACTACTATACCTAGCCAAAATATCACTCAACATAGATGGAGTAAATAAGATATTTCACAACATAATCAGATTTAAACAATACCTAAAAATAAATCCAGCTCTACAAAAAGCCCTAGAGGGAAATTTCCAACCTAAGGAAACCAGAAATACCCATGTAACCACAAAATATTGATAAGCCCACAGAAGAACTCCCCCCAAACAGGAAATACAAGCTACTACCAAAAAAGGCAGAAAATATCTATCATTGGTGAATAATATCCTTTAATAACAATGGACTCAATTCATCATAAAAAGCCACACCATAGCACAATGGACACAAAAACAGAAACCTTCTTTCTGCTGCATACGAAAAACACAACTTAACTTCAGAGACAAACACAGGCTCAGAGTAAAGGGTTGCAAAAGACTTTCTAATCAAATGGCCCTAAGAAACAAGATGGATTAGTCATTCTAATATGTAACAAAATAGATTTTAAACTAAAATCAATGAAAACAGACCAGGAAGATGACTACTTATTCATTTCAGGAAAAATCCACCAAGGCAAATTTCAATTCTGAATATCTATGCCCCTAACTCAAAGGCAAATAAGTAAAAGAAACTCTTCTAAAATTTGACCTCATAACAAATGTGACACACTAATAGTGGGAGACTTCAACACCCCACTTTCACCCTTGGATAGGTCAACCAGACAGAAACTCAACAGAGAATTAAGGAATCTAGCAGAAGTTATGACCCAAAGAGACTTAGTAGATATATACCTAACCCTCCACCCCCCAAAAAAGGAATATACATATTTCTCATCACCCCAAGGAACTTTCTCTAAAATAATCGCATACTAGGTCATAAAGCAATTATCAACAAGTAGCAAAAATGTGTATAATACCTTGTACCATTTCAGATCACCAGGGTCTAAAAGTAGAGTTCAACAACATCAAGAATCACAGAAAGTCTACCAACTCATGGAAACTAAGCATCACACAACTGAACCACCTCAGGATCAAGGAAGAAATTAAGAAACAAATCAAAGACTTCTTAGAATTTAACAAAAATAAATCCATGACATACCCAAACTTATGGGATATAACGAAAGCAGTCTTAAGATGAAAATACATAACACTACATGTTTACATGAAAAGACAAGAGAAATCCCACACAAGAGAACTATCAGCACAGCTGAAAGTCCTAAAACAATTAGAAGTAAACTCACCTAGAAAGAATAGATGGCAGTAAATAAACTTAGAGCTGAAATCAACACAATTGAAGCAAAAAGAACAATATGAAGAATGAATGGATTGAAGAGTTGGTTCTTTGGGAAAATCAGCAAGATAGATAAACCCTTATTCAAACCAAACAAAAAGCAGAGAGAAAGTATCCAAATAAAAAAAAATAGAAATGAAGAGGGAGACATAACAACAGACCCCCCCCCAGGAAATCCAGAGAATTTTTGGGTCATACTTTGAAAATCTATACTCCACAAAAATGGAAAACCTAAAAGAAATGGACAACTTTCTGGACAGGTAGCATTTACTAAAATTAAATCAAGATCAGATTAAAAACTTAAGTAGTCCTATATGACAAAAGAAAATTGAAGCTGGTATTAAAAGTCTCTCAAATAAAGCAAGCCCAGGCCTAGATGGTTTCAGTGCAGAGTTCCAACAGACATTCAAAGAACAGCTACAACCAATACTCCTCAAACTGACCCATAAAATGAAAACTGAAGGATTATTGCCAAACTCTTTTTATGAGGCCACAATTACCCTGATACTCAAGCCACTCAAACATGCAGCCAAGAAAGAGAATTACAGACCAATTTCCCTCATGAACATTGATGCAAAAATATTCAACAAAATTGTGGCAAACCGAACCCAAAGCATACCAAAAAAGTTATTCACCATGATCCAGTAGGCTTTATCCCAAAAATTCAGGGACAGTTTACCATATAAAAAACTGTAAAGGTCATCTATCATATAAAAAATTGAAGAAAAAAAACCACATGATCATCTCCTTAGATGCTGAAAAAGTTTTTGACAAATTCTAACACTCCTTTATGATAAAGGTCTTGGAGAAATTAGGAATACAGGGAAAATTCCTAAATATAATAAAGGTGATTTACAAGAAGCTGATGCCCAACATCAAACTTATAAAGAAAAACAAAAGGCAATCCCACTAAAATCAGGAACTAGACAAGGCTATCTTTTCTCCCCTTACCTATTCAATATAGTTCTCAAAGTTTTAGCTAAATCAATAAGAGAACACAAGGAGATTAAAGGGATACAAATTGGAAAAGACGTCAAACTATCTCTGTTTGCAAATGGCATGGCTGTATACATAAGTGACCCACAAATTCTAACAGGGAATTTCTACAGCTAATAAACACCTTCAAAAATTTTGCAGGATACAAAATTAACTTAAAGAAATCAGTAGTCCAATACACTAAAAATAAAAGGTCTGAAAAATAAATAAGCAAAACATCATCTTTTATAAGACCTGCAAATAGCATTAAATAGAGTGGTCTAACTATAACCAAAGAAGTATCAGATCTGTTTGACAAAAATCTTTAAATCTCTGAAGAAAAAAAAATTGAAAATGATATGAGCAAATGGAATGCTCTCCCATGATCCTAGACAGGAAAGAACAATATAGTAAAAATGGCAATCTTACCAAAAGCAATCTAAAAATTCAATGCAATTCCCATCAAAATCCCAACACAATTTTATACAGACCTTGAAATAACAATACTCAATTTCATTTGGAATAACAGGAAAGCCAGGATTGCCAAAACAATTTTGCTCAACAAAAGAACCTCAGGAGATATCACCATCCCTGACTTCAAGTTATACTATAGAGCTACAGTAATAAAAACAGCCTAGTACTGGCAAAATAACAGATTTGTGGATCAATGAAATCAAATTGAAGACCCTGATATTCAGCATGCACATGTGAGCACCTGATTTTTGACAAAGAGTCCAAAAATATACAATGGAAAAAAGACTGTATCTTCAACAAACGCTGCTGGCATAACTAGTTGGGAGTGTGTAGAAAAAAAGCAAATAGATTCAAACCTTTCACCTTGCACAAAACTCAAAGTGGATCAAATACCTCAACATAAACCCAGCTACACTAAACTTAATAGAAAAGAAAGTGGGAAATACCCTCCAACAAATTGACACAGGTGACCACTTCCTAAATACAACACCAGTGCCACAGACATTAAGAACAACAATCAGTAAGTGGGACCTCCTGAATCTGAGAAGCTTCTGTAAAGCCAAGTATACACTCCATAAGACAAAATGACTGCCTACAGAATGGGAAAAGATTTTCAACAACCTTACAAGTAACAGAGGATTGATCTTTAAAATATATAGGGAACTCAAGAAACTAGAACCAAAAACCCTATATAACCCAATTAATAAATGGTCTTCAGAACTAAAAAGAGAATTCTTAGCAGAATTACAAATGTCTGAAAGACACTTTAAAAATTGCTCAACATCTTTAGCCATCAGAGAAATGCAAATCAAAACAACTTTAAGATACTACCTTATACCTGTCAGAATGGCTAATATCAAAACCACAGATGACATCCTATGCTAGAGATAATACAGAACAAGAGGAACACTCTTCCATTGTTGGTGGGAGTGTAAACTTATTCAGTCACTCTTGAATGCAGTACTATACATTATGGTATTTCTTAGCTCCAAACTACCAGGACACCTTTTCATCTGAGCTCTAAAGTTTACAAACATGCCTTGCTTTGTGCCAACTCCCAACTTCAACAGATATTCACTGAAAACCCTCAGGTACTGCAGCTAGGAAACAGTAGACTAACTACAGATCATTTACCTCTCCCTAAACTCCTCCAAATGTAATCTAGGATTTTCATCCTTAGCTCTGTAGCAGACCACATACTGATCTCCTGTACCTTTGTGCCCTAATCTCCAGTGTATCATAGAGGTGTTATCTTACAAACTCTCTCCTTTTATTGCTTTATTCCAGCTGCCATTTCCAGCAGGCGTTGACTTCATCTTTAATTTTCTAGACACTAAACAACACAAATGTCTACTAAAATTAGTTGAGCCTGCATGAACAAAAGTAGAATCTCAACATCAGGTGGATTTTGTAAACTTGCTATAATCTTGAAAAATTATAGAAGAGGAAAAATAAAGAAAAGAAATCTGAAAAGGAGTGCCATAACAAGCTATGTTTGGCTAATCTTTATTCCTGAAGTGGTTGTCAAGTGAACTATTTATAAAATTTACTAAAATTCCATTATTTTTTTAAATTTTTTAATGTCATAGCTATTTTATTAATTTAAATTAAAGTCAGTTATTAAATGTTCAAACATTACCAACCTATCTTAGGGAAGAATATTATAGAGATAAAACTCCATGTACATGTCTTCAAAAATTTAGAACCTATCTTTTTTATTTAAAAAATAAAAAATATACCTGTACTCAACACTGTTCCAATCCTACTCCTTTTCCCTTAGTCCCTCTCCTCACCCACCTACACCACTTGTTCACTCTCAAAAGAAGGCAAGGAATCACAAGATGAGTCAATTTGGTCTGGCATATCCAGTTGAGGTAGAGCCAAGTCCCTCATCCAAGTATCAAGGCTGAGAAAGGTGTTTTCCCAATAGGGATGGACTTCCAGGAGCCACTTCATAGACCTGGGATAGACTCTGGTCTGATTGCAAGAGGCCTCAGAATCTACCCATGCCTTTTGACTGTCATCTACATTCAGAGTGTTCAGATCCATTCCATGGCATTTCATCAGCTGACATTTGATAGTATGAGACCTCTCAACAGCATAGGACAGCCAATTCCCTGGGTCCCCCATTATAATTCTGATCCCTCCACTCATGAAATCTTTCCTCCCTCTCTTCAGCTGGACCAGTAGCTTAGCCCTGTGTTTATCTATGGATCTCTACATCTGCCTCCATCAGTTGCTGGATGATGTTTCTATAATGGCAATTAGAGTGGTCATTCATATGATAATAGGAAAAGACCAGTTTATGCTCCATCTCCACTATTGCTTGGAGCCCTTGCTGGGCTCATCTTGTTTTTCTTGAGTGTTCCCTAGTATCAGGTTTCTCTCTAATCTTACAACTTCTCCCTCTATTAGGATATCCACCTCTCTCTCTCTCTCTCTCTCTCTCTCTCTCTCTCTCTCTCTCTCTCTCTCTCTCTCTCCCACCATCGCATTCATTCACATTCTTTTCTCATCTGCTGTAGTGGGAAATCAGAAGCTATACATGTGAATGGGTTGCGGCAGAGTGCTGGAGTCGAAAGGGGCGTGGTCAAGAAGAAGGAGCTTTGGAAGTACAACACCCAGAGGGAGACAGGAAGCTGGCAAACTCTGCGCAGGGCTGGGACCTCTCACGGTTTTCCAGACTGGTGTGGCGCGTTTCTGGGCCAGTTGGTGGGAGTTCGGAAGTGTGGCATGTGGGTGAGGAGCTTTCCTTAGAAATGCTCCGGCACACTGCAACCTTACCCCTTCACTTTCTCTTAAAACCTTCTCTGTTTTGTAAGTGACTCTCACGAAATAAACCTCATTTAAAACATATCTCATGGCGGGTTCATACCATGATAATCTGCCTCTGCTTCTCCCCATGATTGATATTTACTCAGTTTATCTCAATTTCTCCTTCCCAACCATGGATGTATGTCACTCTTAACTTCTTCCTGTTGTGTGTGGATTGTAGCCTGGTTAACCTTTGCTTTACCTCTAAAATCTACCTTACTATGTCTATCTTTCTGCATATGTGCTGCCTCACTCAAGGTGATACTTTCCAGATCCATTCATTTACCTACAAATTTCATAATGTTAGTTTTTTCTTCTGAGTCTCCTCCATTGTATAATTGTATCACAAGTTTTCAATCTATTCTTCAGTTGAGGGACATCTAGATTGATCCAGGTTTTCGAAATTACAGATATTGCTGCTATGAATATAGTTGAGCTAATGCCCTTGGGGAAAGATTATCCAACCCTTGGGTATATGCCCAATAGTGGTATTGCTGCATCATTAGGTAGATTGACTTACAGTTTTTTGAGGAACCACCATACTGATTTCCAAAGTGGTGTATAAAAAAAACTTTATTTTTTTATGGTTTTTTTTTTAAACTTTATTATTTATTTACTTATTTGCCTTGGTGTTTGCCTGGAACTGGAACTACAGACAGTTGTTAGCTGCCATGTGGGTGCTGGGAATCGAACCCAGGTCCTCTGGAAGAGTAGAAGGTGCTCTTAACCGCTGAGCCATCTCTCCAGCCCCCAATTATTTTTTATGTTTTTAAGGAATTAAACAGAACTGTAATACACTTATTCAAGCTATCAAAAGAACAATAGACAATTACAGAAATTTTATTATTGCATCAGAAAAGTGAGATAGACAGCTACTTACAAATTTTCTGCTAAAGCTTCTCCCTATATTAAAAAAAACTTTGTGTTTAATTATTATACATTTCTGTATTTATTCAATGGTCAGTATTCTACCTTTATCAGCAACAATTTTGAGCAAATTCTTTACTCATCTAAATTTTGTTTGTTATCATTCACTGGTAAGATTGAATAATGAATCTGTGATAATATTTGTCCTAGAAACTTGGGAGAAGAGGGTTTATTTTGCTTATATATGTTGAATCACTGACATTCCACTAAGGGAAGCCAGGAAAGAAACTCAAATAAGGCAGGAACCACGAGCCAGTAACTGATAGAGTAATGAAAACCTTTAGGGAACCAGCCCCAAAGACTTTTTCCCCCTCAGGGTTCAAGAGGTAAATGACTGAAGGTAAGGTAATAACTATAGGTTAAAAGATATATTTAAAATAATATTATTACTTATTTCAACTTTATTGGCATAACATTTATTGGCATGATAACTATAACAGTGAAGGCATATGCTTATATATTCATGCAAGCAGTCATTCTTTGATAAGACAATGTGGGGCTTGAATTACTCAGGGTCACAGAAAGGGAAATTATGACTTACACTCAGACAGTAACAGTTTTGGTTTATGATACAAAGTGGAAATAACTAGAGAAGGTTTTTCTGGTGGGGGTCAACTAAAGATTAGATCAACAAATCAATCTAAAGGGGTAGAATCATGTGTTCTAACTACAATCCTAAATGGAGCTAGGTATAAGGATAAAAGTTCATTGATCATCAAAAAAACATGAACAAAGTCCTGTGCTACTTCCATAAGGTCTCCATAAGGTAGCCACTAATTGGTAGCATGAGTTTTCTCAGTTGCTAGGTGACCAGAGTAAACAATAGAGCAAAGCCCACACTTTGGTTCTGCTCTAGCACTTTTCCTAGGAGTGGCATTTTACTGTTAAGGCTCAATTTGCACAACAAATGGGACCTGTCACCTTCTAGCTGACCTTACCTTGTGGTGTAGGACTTCAGAATAGATGTTTTAACACCAGCAACTAGAAGCTAGTTGATAACCTTTTTTGGTTAATTATCTTTTTTCTTATATCACAAACAATAAACCTTTAAGTTAGGATCTTGTGTTAACAAATTCAGATGCAAGTAAATATAGGGAGCTAAGGGCCTACATTGAGTGCTGTTAGGTCTGGATAGTTCTCTTACCTTTAGGGGTGTTGAATTTAGGACAAATCAATATGTCATCTATCTATAGCTGTCCTTATATGTCTGAGAAATGTTTCAATTGAAATACTTTGTCTGAGGGCTGACTCTGCTCAAATGTTTTCTAGTGAAGATAGTTGCAGAGAGCAAGACATTGAGGAGGAATGGGGTAAGTATATAAGAGATACACATAAAGTAGTCAAGTCAAAATATGGAGTAGATTATTTTCTCACCTTGATTTTGTAAGGTGGCTCAAAAAATCTTTACTGTTTGTGTGAATCAATTTGTTTATTATAAAAGAATTATGCTTCTCCAGAAATACTGCCTTGTAACCCAGAGATAACAGTCCTCATTTGAGGACATTGTCTCTTAGTTTTAAGATGTTTTGAAGATTTCTGTCACCTATTGTAAAAATGCCTATTGATCAATTATGTTTTCTTCAGAATCAAAGGTAACTGTCTTATTTTAAGTTATATTATGGGACAAAGTAGTTAAGGACTTAAAGTGCTTGTTATACAACCCACTAAACAGAATTATTGGAATTTAAAAGGATCTAATTAAAAATAACCTTAAGTTATTTACTTGACAGTTGTACAAAGTAAAATACTTTATCTCCCAAAACTAATATACATATATATATTAGAATTTAGTGTTAAACCACAATTATATCAGTAAAATAACTTCCAAGATATAATTTCCAAATTGTTGGTATACACATACATACCTATGCTCACACACACACACACACACACACACACATACACAAACACACACACACACACACACACACACACACACACATATATATATAATAAGGAAATAGCTCACAAATGCACAATTGGTAGTGTAATTATATTCTGAGCATTTGTAGCCTCAATACTTAGGAAAAATCATTTGTTCTATTTTGTGTCTGAAGAAGTATTAATAAATTTGTAAACAGGTAAGAGGAAGTTCAGAAATTCCCTATTAGTATTTTTGTCCATATAGGTCTTCAATGAATTGGCTCAGACATAAATAGCTGAATTATTACTATGTTTTGGGAGGAATTTGCAAGACTTTGGAACTTAGAACTAGAAAAGCTGCTGAATGCTGTAAGCAGAAATTAAAGGATCATTAGTAGGAGGTCAGAAGACAGAAATGTTGATAGCAATGCAGATGATGAAGGCATCTTAGAAGGCTTCAGAACAGAACAGTATTAACACCTGGGCTAAAGGCTACTGATATTTGGATGAACAATGTGTCTCTCCTCTGACCATTTCCTAAGAAAGTACCTGAATCTAATTGAAATATAATGAATTAATTTCTTTGAGAGAGGCAATTTCAAAGCAATATAATATTATCTCTGTGGAAATCATTATTAATATCTCATATAGCTCAATGGAAAACCAAACAATAAATATTAATTTTGATAACTAGATTTGTACTAAAAGAGATAAGAAGTAGATAATAAGATAATTGAGGAGAGATCTCATGCCTTGCAAGATATAAATGTAAGAGTGACCTCAGATCACAACTCTGCTCAGCTAAGCTACTAAATTATAAAAAAGACTCAGGGTCCATCCTAAGCTGGCATTTGAACTTTGCAGTATCATGCATGTGGTATTGTCTTTAGAAGCATGAAGGATGTGAGGTGAAAGTTACAGCTTCATAATTTTTGACAGCCTCTTAGGTTCAGCAGCATGTGACAATGTGGAAGCTACATGAAATTCCTAAAAAGACAAGAAGCCCTGAGTGGCTATTATGGGAAGCTATGGTTCATTATATAAAATAAGGCCTGGTTTAATAAGGAGAGCCCATGATTTTGGAGATTAAAGGTGTGTTGAATATCTGACAATGAGATTAATATACAGGAGTTAAAAACAACCCAAAAAGATTTATAATTTGGGAAGCAAAGATAAAAGAGTGGAGCTATGGAAGCTCTTTGAAATTGAAATGTCAAATATGAATTATGGAACTTCAGGTTATGAACGTTTACCCTGCTCAGTTTTGTTCTTGGTTTTGTTCAGTATTCCCCACTCTGTCTTCATTTCTTCATTTTGGAATGTTAATATGTAGTGTTCCATTATATGATGGAAGTATGTAATTTTTTTTAATTTGCAGGGAGTTAAAATTAAGAGATTGCCTTGAATCTAAGAAAGGGACTTTGGACTTTTTAACATGGATGGTGTTGTAAAAAATTTGGTGCCATTTGAGGTTGCACTAAATAAATTTTGACTTATGATATGGTTATGAACCTGTG
Organism: Sigmodon hispidus; assembly: GCA_004025045.1. NCBI lineage: Eukaryota > Metazoa > Chordata > Mammalia > Rodentia > Cricetidae > Sigmodon > Sigmodon hispidus. The sequence goes on from PVIH01015729.1 coordinate 14,820, forward strand.
TAGAAGAGAAAATAGAGTGTTGTGGTTTGAATGAAAAGTGTCCCCAAAATTCTTAGGAAATTTGAACAATTAGTGTTCAGTCAGTGGTGTTGTATGAGATGATTTAGATATCATTAATAGTAAATTGAAATTTAAAACATGAAGATTTTTTCAGTTTTCTATCTGATTTTTTCATATGATTAAGAATATGAACTTGACTGGGAAGGGTGGGAGGGGGAAGAAAGTTTGAACAAGAGGATGCATAGATTAAAAATGAGACTTTATTCATAATTCAAAAAAAGGTAAAACAAAACAAAACTTAGGGTTGGACAATTAAACAAAAACAACAACAAAAAATCCATGGTTATTTTTAAATTATCTTTACAAGGATAGTATTGTAAACACAATAAAATTGCTAGACTACTTTTAAAGAAAAAAACCAAAACAACAACAAAAAAGAATATGAGCTTCAAGCTTTCTGTTTCTATTATGACATCGACCATCTATTTTAAAAAAGCATCAAAATATCATGGAAAAACTTATAAGAACTGTTATTAATTTTGAAAAACTAAAATCAAGTTGATTTTAGGTATTAGTATATAATCCTTTAAATTAAATAAAGCAAATTTTAAATAAATTTATACTTATCCAGTTATTTGAGTTTTGATTTTTTTTTGTTTTTACTATATAGTTAAAATAGGACAGCTCCTTTGAAATAGTTTTGTATCATTAAAGAAAACAGAAGATTGCTTCCATATAGCATTCCATTTGTCCAATTTTATATCTGTCTACACTTATAAGTCCTTTTATAAAGCTTCTAGAGTTAAATATGATATCTTATGTGTTGATATTAAATAGATTGCTGAATATTAATGATTTGAAAACAGTTCCATATAAATATACAAACATGATAAAAATAAAAATAGATGTATATAAGAAGGAAAATAATCTATCAATAGTTATGCAAGAAAAATTGCTCATTTAATCTACAAATGGAGAAAAATATAATTTTCTTTCGTGTTTATATAAATGAATATCTTCAGCATATTCCATATCAGGGAAAACCACAAGTAATTTACAGATATAAACTACTGCTCTATTTTCCTTGTTTGCGGCTTTAATTCTATGACCTCCATCTTTTCATTTTGCTGATTAAATCATTCATCTTTGATCAATACTGGCTCAATTTCCTGTGTGCAGCTTTCCTTAGCAGATACCCTGTGAATGTCCCATCTAAAAATCTTGTAACGTTAACTGCAACTCAAGATTTAATTTCATAGCTTCACACAATAGACTTTCAGGGCCATGTGTGTACACAAGTCCCTTAGACAGGAAATGCCCTGCAACATGTTGTCTGGCCTTAGTATTTCTCAAGATGAGTGAATGAAGAATATACAACATCTTTATTCTTTGATCTTTCATGCCTCAAAATCAGAAACATATAATGCTAATTTGTGTTGCCTAATTAGAAGTGACCCTAGCCCGGCCGTCTTGGATCTTATCAACAGCAACTGTTTTATTCAGCTAAGTTTGAGTAGCAAAAAATGCCTTAGGCTCCCTTTCAGTAGCTAAAATCATAGCTGGGTAGGGTCCTCCCCTAACTGACATTCCTAAAGAAACACTTCTTCCTTACAATTATAGTCTCTATTCCAGCACATTCCTTAGCTATAATATTAATATTTCTAATGTTCTTTTGTTCTCTCAGCTACACATCTTTCATTTTTTTGTCTCACTTGTTTTGTTTTTTATTATAGACCTACGTAAGAGAGTTATTGATAATAATCTTGCCACAGAGTCATTATTACATTGCTTTGAAATTATCTCAGCCAAACAAACAACCCAAAAATCAGTGCATTGTTTTTCTATTTCACCTCAGGCATGTCATAAGTACATAAATTAAACCGATTCTTTGCTAAAACATCATAGAATTATCTCTATCACAGTAGATATATTGTCCTCTAAAAAAATTTATTTAGTGTACAAAAAAGTACACTAGCTGGAATGACATAACAAGGCCCTTGGTTTAGTGTCCAGAGTGAGCAAATATTTTTTTATTTCTTGTCAGTAATTGTGACCCAAAATATTTCGCTGTTTAAACACAATGACATAGATGTGATGCTTGTCAAAAGTTGGATGGATCTCTCTGACTTAAAATTGGTATGAAAATTTGTTCAAAAATTCTATACAACCTAAATTGTATTCCTATACATACTTCAAGAGGCACTTATTGCCAAGTAATGCTTTTATTTGAAAATACATGTTAAGCATTTTCTTTTTTTGTTTTTTTTATTTTATTATTATGAACAAAAAAAATCACACTTTCTACCCTTGTATATCCTTATTCAAGGTCTCTTCCCCCTCCCACCATATCAGGTCATTCTCTCTTCTCCACAACTCCTCATTCCCTCCCTGGGCAGGAGGCAGGCAGTCCCAAGGTCCCACTGTCCCAGTATTGCTTAGTTCAGCCTCCACTCCTAGAAGATCCAGTTTTTTACCCCCAACCTCAAGACTGAGTCAGATGTCCCTCTAGGGGGAGTGGGATCCAAGGTGTCAGTCCAAGGTGTTTCTGATCCCAAGCTGTTCAGTGGTTGTGGTTTGTAGCTTGGGCATGCTTTGCTTTTTTCTTGTTTGTTTGTTTGTTTGTTTGTTTGTTTAGAGTCCACTAATGAGTGAATACATCCCCTGCTTATCTTTCTGGGTTTGTGATACCTCACTCAGAAGGATATTCTCCAAATCCATCCATTTGCCTGCAAATTTTAGGATATCGTTTTTTCTTACTGCTGAGTAGTACTCCATTGTGTATATATATGTACCACAATTTGTTAATCCATTCTTCAGTTGAGGGGCATCTTGGTTGTTTCCAGTTTCTTGCCACTACAAATAATGCTGCTATAAACATAGATAAGCTAATGCCTTTGGAGTGGGACTGTCCATCTTTAGGGTATACACACAGGAGTGGTATTGTATGAGTCTACTTCATTCTGCACCATCACAGGACATTTCATTATCTTGAATGTGTTGTCATGTAAAAATCTGTAAATTAACATCTGTGAAGGAAGAAAAAACTGAACTTGCAGAAGGGCAGGTTTCTCCTCTGGCCTCTGAGGGTACCTCTGTGTTGGGATGCTTGACGAGGTTTCTTACATGGCTTGTACTACTACCAATAAATCATGCTTTTGAATTTCAGAGAGTTTGCACCTCTGGTGGCCTCTTCAGGGGTCTCTCAACCTCTAGCTCCTTGGATGAGTGAGGTCCATGTACAATAGGAAAAATAATCTTTTATCCAGAACTTTTGATTCAGATATTATTTATAACCCTTATAGTAACTGTTTCACTAAATACTTTGAACACAAGTTATGAATTCACTAACCCTAAGTAGCTAGTTAAGTTACTAGAACCAGGCATAATTTTGTCTTATTGAGACTATTTTAAGTCCAATCTTAGAAGAGAAACTATAGCTACCACTACTTTGTTAAAATAGCACAATCCTTAACTGCAATAATAGCATGTACCTTTCATTCTAGCACTCAGGAATTCAAGGCCAAGCCTGACCTACATAGTGAGTTTCAGAACAACCAAGCTAACCAGGGAACCCTGTCTCAAAAAACAAATAAATAAAAGGCAGCACAATCTCTAATTGAATTCTTAATATTTGTCCTTATAATCACAAATAATAGTCCCATATCAAGGAAATTTCTTTTTTCAACTAATGGATAATATTTTTTTAAAAAAATCTACAACCAATCAAAATGCAGAGTTGTGGATCCTAGTCCCAATGGATATATCTACAAAACACTCTTACACCAAAATCTCAGTGAACATTACAGAAGTTTGGGTGAAAAGTTTGTAAAAGACAAAGAATCTGAGAGTTTATTCTAAGGTTTTAACTTCTAGTACTGTCAGAAGCTACATTCATTATGTCTCACCAAAATGAATGTCTTAATATGGGCTTAAAGAGAACATGGTGAAGTGGACAACAAGCCACAATAAACATGGTGAAAAGGAAAAGAGAAAACTCATTAGACATCAACTCGAAACAAAGATTTATAGTCAACTAAGGAATGCTAAGAGTATGAGAAACAATCTTCCTCAGAGAGAGCACACTAAGTGATTATCCAACAAAAAATAATCAGTCTTGAATATATATATAAAACATTATGCAGCTTGAACAGCTTGAATTTATACAATATATATATATACAATATATATATTCATTAACAAAAATTGATGAAAGCAGAGGCCATGAATTTTATTTTTCATTTCATATACCAACCACAGTTATCTTTTCTTCCTCACTTCCCATATTCCCCTACCTTCCCCATCCCACCATCCACTCTTCACAGAAAGTAAGGCCTCTTATGGGAGTCAACAAAGTTTGGCTTATCTAGTTTGAGGCAGTACCAAGCCCTCACATATACCTCAAGGCTGAGCAAGGTATCCCTACATAGAAAATAAACTCCAAAAGTGAGTTTATTCACTAGAAATAAATTCCACTGCCAAGGGTCTTACCTGACTATTCAAGCACCACAATTGTCAGCCACTTTCAGAGGACCTAGTTTGGTCACATGCAGGTTTCCAGATGTCAATCCACAGTCCATGAACTCAAACTAGCTCAAGTCAGCTGTCTCTGTGGGTTTACCTATCATGTCTTGATTTCCCCATCCTTATATGATTCCTCTTCCCTCTCTTTTGACTAGACTTTAGGAGCTCAGCTGTGGTGGAAATGTTCTCTGTATGCTGTAAATAAAGGACTGTTTTGGCCTATGTACAGCACCGTAGAAGTGGGTGGAGAATCAGAGGACAGGCAGGTAGGAGAAGGGTGGAGTTAGTCAGTCACCATCCAAACCCCGACGGAGGAACATGTAAGAGTTACAGGTAAGCCATGGGCCATGGGCCATGTGGCAGACAGATTAATGGAAATAGGTTGAATTAAGATGAAAGAGCTAGCTAATAATGTGCTTGAGACATAGGCCAAACAGTATAAAGGATAAAAGCCTGTGATTCATTTCTTTGGGGGACAAAAGCTGCCATGGACCAGGTTCCAAACCTCTGCCATGGGCCAGGTTACAAACCCTGGGCCCAATCGGGCACAGGAAAACTTTTTATAACACTCAGCTTAGTGTTTAGCTGTGTATCTCTGCAACTACTTCCATCACTTACTGAATATAGTTAGGTTCTATGATGACAGATAAGGTATTCACCAATCTTAGTATAGGGGAAGGTCAGTTCAAGCATCCTCTCCATTATTGCTTGGAGTCTTAGCTAGGCTCATTTTTATCAATTCCTGGTACTTTACTCTCAAGATTTTTTTCCTAACCCCATGATTGTTCCCTCTTTTAGGATATCTCTGTCATTTCTCTCCCTCTCTATCCCTTCCCCAAGTTGGCCATATTGTTTCTTCATGTTCTTGTTCTTCTTCCCCTCCTCCCTTGTCAGTATGCCTAGGAGATCTTATCTATTTCACCTTCCTAGGGTAACACATGCATGTCCACTTTAGGGTCTTCTTTATTACCTGGCTTTCTGTAATTTTTCTTTTTTGGCCTGATTATCCTATGCATTAAGTCTAACATCCCATTATAAGCGAGTACATACTGTTTCTGTCCTTCTGGGTCTGTGTTACTTCACACTGGATAGTTTTTTAACCCTATTATCTTCTTGTTACTCTTTACTTCTACTGTTCCCCTTTCATTTACCAAATATTCTCTCTTCTACTTTATATCTTTGAGATTTAATACAATGAAAGTGTTCTTCCATCCCATTATCTGTTACTACATTGATAATGTTAAAAAATAATAACCATTTATTACAATTACATTCATTCCCCAAGAAGGGCAAGGAGCTCCAAGGTGGATCAGTTCAGTCTAGTATATCCAGTTGAGGGAGGTTCTAGTCCCTCATCCCAGTATTAAGGCTGAGTTAGGTGTTTCTTTACAGGGAATGGGCTCTAAGATGTCAGTTCATGCACCAGGAACATACTCTGAAAGAGGCTCCACAAACTGCCCATGCCATTTGATAGTCATCTACCTGTAGAGGGTGTAGTTCTTTTTCATGAAGGTTCTTCAGCAATTGTTTCAGAGTTAGTGAACTCCCAATAGCTTGGGTCAGCCATCTTTGTGGATATCTTCCTCATAATCCTGATAACTTTGCTCATATTCTCTCCCCTCTCTGTCTTCAGCTGGACTGGGAGCTCCAACTGGTGCTTATCTATGGATCCCTGCTTTTGTCTTTATCTATTGCTGGATGAAGTTTCTATAATGACAATTAGAGTGGTCATTCATTTGACTATAGAGGAAGTCCTGTTTAGGCACCCACTCTACTATTTCTTGGAGTCCTAGACAGGAATATTTTGTGGGTTATTAGAGGATCCCATAGCACCAGGTTTCTTTCTAACACAACAATGACTCTCTCTATCAAGATATCCATTTTTGTTTTCTTCTCTGTTTCTCCTCTCATTCAACCATCTCCTTTTTTCATGATTTGCTTTCACTTCCCCTTGCTTGTTTTCCATTATGATCCCAATTTTCTCAGATCACTATTTCCCCTACTGATGAGGGAGGATCACCGAATACCTCTGTGGTAAAGGGTTTCCTGGCCTGTTTGGGCCAGAGGTTTGGACCTGGCCTGTGGTGGCTTTTATCCCCCAAAGAAATTAATCAGACCCTTATGTAGCGGGAAATCAGAAGCTACACATGTGAACTGATTGCATCAAAGTGCTGGAGCCGAGAGGGGAGTGGTCAGCTGAAAAGAGCTTTGGAAGTAAAGCCCCCAGATGAAAGAGGCAGAAGAGGAAGACAGGCTGTGGTGCAGTACCTGGATCGGCTGTGGATAGGGCGATTGGGAAACTCTCCTGCGCGCTGCTTCCCCCTCTATTTTCTCCCTTTGAACAAAACCCTTTTCTGTAAGTGATATTTGGATAATAAATATTACTTAATAAATAACACACGGTGGGTTAATTACTGTGATAATTGGCACCTAAACACGGGGCTGATTCCACAGAACCCACCGGGTTCCCCACCCATGGACCCAGCCTGTTTGAGCAGCCAGTTTGGTTTCGGATCTCCTCCTGCACCTAGCCAGGAGCGGATCTGCACGAGGATCTCCTGAAAGACGGATTGAGCTGGTTCTAGTGGCACACACACGGTAGGATTTTTTGCAAGAAATAAAGACTCTCCCGGCCATATGCCACCTCGTTTTGCGTACCATTGCTGCCGCTGCTGATCGTAACTGGGACATCTGCTGGCTGTAAGTCCTCATTACATCAGAGTAAGGTAATCCTTTTTCTTCTACAATGTCTGACCAGATAAATGTTCAGAATTTTACCCACTTTTTCACAATGGTGATAGAGGATTATTTTTAGGATTATGCATTTGGAGGCTATCTCATTCCAGGAGTTCTTTTGTTTTTTTGTGTGATAATATACTTTGTACCTACCTATTTTAAAGGATCCCAAAATAGAGATGAACACGTTCCCCATAGGGCATGTGAGGCTAAAATGTCTGGCATGGATGAACATATTAAGACAATCCAGAAACTCATTGCTTCCATAGAGGAGAGGTCTGCATTGGTTAGAGAGGAATGCAGAGCTCATATTGATGAGAATTTTAGGAAACTGGATGAAAATTTTTGGAAACTGGAACAGAAGATAGCAGAATGGGTAGATATGGAGACTGGGAGAATTTTCCACTCTATGAAATTGTTGGCGAGGTCATTTATAGAGGATTTTAAAACACTGGAAAAGACCATTACCAATAGGTTACAAGATCATGAAGCTTGCTTGGAGATTTTAGAAAAGGATTCTGAGGCAACATCTGCTCAAGACAACCAGGAGCACCCTCTTAACAGATGCTACTGTAGGGAAGGTTCTCAACCTAGAGTAGTTGAGATGAGGGGGCTACCCCCCCCAACCCTCCAACTCTATTCCCAGTTGTTGCAGAGACCAAAAAGCCACAATCATGTTTTGTGGCTTCTGACAATGTGGGATACAATAATGAACCTATACTCATGAAGGATCTGAAATCAATAAAGGAAGCCATAGTTACATATGGTGTATAATCATCTTTTGTTAAACAATCCATAAACTCATGGTCAGCACAGAAACGGGTAATTCCTAATGACTGGAAGAATTGTTGAATGTTGGCCAAAGCTTGCAGTGGAAGAATTGGTTTAGGGAAGAAGCTAAGGTCTTGGAATTTCCCTAAACCTAACCCTAACCCTCTGAAGGAGGTAAACATTCAATTTTTAGGTATTGGGACATTGTCTCAGGTAAAACAGAGTGTGAAATGGCTCGAATGCATAGGACCTGGAGGACAGAGAGGAAGATTGAAGCCATACAAGGCCAACATAGCAGTGAGCTTATGAGGTCATGATTTATTGCAACAATGGAACGCTCAATTTAAGATCCCTCCAGGCTTAAATATCAACCGAAGACCAAATCATGGACTTGAAAGCAATACCTCAAGAGGCTATGTAAAATAGTCATCTGTTATTCAGTTTGCACAACAACACAGTCTAAACACTACAAGCACCCCAAACACACTCACAGCCCTGCCTTTGAAATGGTTGACAGACAAACCTATTTGGGTCCAACAATGGCCTCTGACAGAGGAGAAATTGCTGGCCCTAGAACAATTAGTATAGGAGCAGTTACTAGCTCAGCATATTGAAGAATCAACCAACCCATGGAATTCCCACATATTTGTGGTCAAGAAGAAATCTGGGAAATGGAGAATGGTGACAGATTTAAGAGAAATTAATAAGGGGATTCAGCCCATGGGCACCTTACAGTCTGGTATACCTTTACCTTCTTTGCTACCTAAAGGATGGCCTATTATTGTTATTGATCTGAAGGACTGTTTTTTTTAACCATACCTCTACAAGAACAAGATAAAGAGAAGTTTGCTTTCACTGTACCTACTCGTAATAATGCACACCCAGTGAAAAGGGACCAATGGAGGGTCCTTCCACAAGGGATGTTGAATTGCCACATCCTAAGCCAATATTTTGTCCACCAACCTTTGAAAGTGATACACAAACAATTCCCACAATGCATCATTTACCATTATATGGATGATATATTGTTAGTGGACCCAGACATAAACACCTTAGAAAGACTGTTTGAAGAATTGAAGAAGGTGTTGCCTGATTGAGGACTTCACATTGCCCCTGAAAAGATACAAAGAGAGGATTCTATCAATTATTTTGGATATAAAATAGGCTTGCAAACAATTAGACCTCAGAAGGTACAACTTAAGAGGGACAGATTGAGGACACTTAATGATTTTCAGAAGCTACTGGGGATTTTGCCCACATACGACCGGTTACTGGTATTAAAAATGATGATCTTAAAAATGATATTAAAAACTGGTTCATTTGTTCAAAACTTTAGATGGAAATAAGGATCTGAACAGTCCCAGGGAATTCTCTCCTGAAGCTGAGAAAGAATTAGCATTGGTGGAAAAGATATTACAAGAAGCACTTGTTAACCATATAGACCCAGACCTTGAATGCATCCTGGTTATTTTGCCCTCTGAATATTCCCCTAAAGGAGTCATAATGCAAAGAGAAAATATTATATTAGAATGGATATTTCTGCCACATAGACCAAGTAAAAAACTGAAAACATACATTGAAAAGATTTCAGATTTGATCTTCAAAGGAAAATTCAGGCTTCGACAGTTGACTGGAAAGGATATGGCAGAAATTGTTGTACCTTTGACGAATGAGGAAATTGATCAATTATGGGCAGACAATGAACCTTGGCAAAAGGCCTCTAGTGGTTTTCTGGGGGAGATTAATAATAAATATCCCCAGAGCAAAAGGATTCAGTTTATAAAGAAAACTAATTGGATTTTCCCCCATGTGGTATAGGATAAACCTATTTCTGGAGCTCCTACATCTTTTACTGATGCAAATAAATCAGGAAAGGCTGGTTATAAATCAGAAAACTTCAGTAAGGTGACACAGAATTCCAAAGGCAGAACTGTATGCCATTATTATGGTGTTATTGGATTTTACTGGACCCCTTAACCTGATAACTGACTCTCATTATGCAGAAGGAGTTGTATTTCATATTGAAACTGCTGACTTCATTCCTGATGATACAGAATTAACCTTTTTGTTTGTACAGCTACAGGATATCATCAGAAATAGAACACATTCTATGTATATAACACATATCAGGGCTCATTCAGGCCTCCCTGGCCCTTTAGCACAGGGTAATGATGAGATTGATCAGTTATTAATAGAAAATGTGGTAGAAGCCTCAGAGTTTCGCAAGAAGCATCATGTCAATAGCAAGGGATTAAAGAAGAGTTTTCCCATCACTTGGCATCAAGCCAAGGAAATTTTGTGAAAGTGTAACAAGTGTTCCCTTTACAATCAACCATCCTTACCTGCTGGCAGTAATCCTAAGGTACAAGGAGCAATGAGATTTGGCAAATGGATGTGTTTCACTTCCCAGAATTTGGTAAGATGAAATACGTTCATCATACCATTGATACCTACTCAGGAATGCAGTGGGCTACAGCCCTGAGTTCTGAAAATGCTAATGCAGTACTCACTCATCTTTTGGAAGCCATAGCCATATTGGGAATTCCTGATCAAATTAAGACTGACAATGCTCCAGCATATATTTCTCAGAAAATGAATCAGATTTTTGGATATTATGAGATAAAGAACCTTACTAGGATACCACACAATCCCACTGGAAAAGCAGTTGTGAAAAGATCTCATCGTACCTTGAAAGAGATGCTTCATAAACAGAAAGGTGGTATGAAAAAACCCAGGGAGAGATTACATAGTGCCTTATTGACATTAAACTTTCTTAATGCTGATGAAAAAGGAACTTCAGCTGCAGAGAAACACTGGGTAATAGAAGAGACTTCTGAGTTGAATCAATCTGTTTATTTCAAGGATGTACTAACTTCAGAATAGAAGCCAGGGCATGTGCTTCATTGGGATAGGGGTTTTGCTATTGTTACCACAGGAAAAGAGAAAATATGGGTACAAATAAGATTGATAAAGAACTGAATCGATAAGAAGAACCCTCCTGAGGAGAAGGAGTAATGGCTCATCTGCCGATAAGACTATTGGATATGTGGTAAGGAACATTCACTTAACAAAGGTGGGGCAGGGTCTTAATTTTGTTTTTTCAGAAGAATGGATAAAACCCTCTTCACAAAGCTAAAAGGATCCTGAATGCTCAGACCTTTGAAACATTAAAGGGACTACAGGGGATTACAAGGACACCTGACACTGACAGGCACTAAGGGTAATTTCTCTATTCTCACAACTGTACATCTATATCTAATAATTATGTATTAATATATATAAAGAAGGTCCTGGTTTGGTAACAAAAAAGGCTGGCTTTGGAGGTGGAGCAAGTGGCTTTATCCCTCTCTAATCCCAAGCGTATTAGTAAATCAAACCTTAGAGACTTTTTCTCACATCAGAAAAGCCACCTGAGGTGAGACAGAAAGGAGATGAAATATCTAGGGACCAATATTACCTCACTTTTGTTTTAAATCTTAAATCTTACTTCTTTCTAAATTTCTTACTCTCTTAATATAAAAGTCTTGTCTGCACACAATTCCTTCTGTTGGTTCAATATCTTCAGTTAATAGTATTCATTGAATTCCCCACTATAAAAAAACAGTATCTCCTACCAGCATTCTCCAAGGCATCCAGAAGGAAGATGGGCCCCCACTGAAAAAAAAAAGAAAAAGAAAAAGAAAGGAAAAGAAAGACCCTTGAGACAGAGAAAGAAGGAACCTGCTGTATGTCACTCAGTGATCATTTTTGAGGTATAAAACAATCAGGAAAGTTGTAAGATAGTGTCATATCATATCTTTAACAAGAATTTCAGATGAACTCACTCAGTATGATGAGAATGGTTATATACACTTATGGAATGGTTATATATATGTTTACAATTACTGCATCAGGACTTAACCAGTTTTTAGTTTACAGGACCCCACAGAGATACCGTCACCCACAGGTCAGCATGAAGCAACTTAGTAAAAGAACTACGTGCCTTTCCCAATAAGTTGGTCATTCTAGGGAGGGTTATGGTCAATTATCATTTTGATACAATGCTTATAAGTTAATCTTGGGTAGAGGATAGAATGATATTATAGATGTAGAAATTCAAAAACAAAGAGAGAGAAAAAGAAGTAAAAGGAAATAGATAGGAGATCATTATACTTGCAAACAACTATTAACCAAAGGATGAATGAAAAATGAATCCCCATGGTACAAATGTTTGTATATTGATACAAATGGGAAAGCAATCTATATATTTGATTGGGATAATATATACTTTGATATAAAGCTGAATGTATAATTGCCTTAATTTGCATGTGTCTACCTCTGTTTAAAATATTTTGCACATTGATGTGTATTAAGTACATTGCCATTTCCATAATGCAATTTCTACCTCTAATTATTTATGCTAGTCATAACGTTTGTTGTAATATATACACACGTTGTTTTATATAACTCTGTTCAGATATATTTATATATATATAATGATATATAGTTAGGATATTGTTGTCATTTGATACAAAATGTGTATTTTTGTCAATATTCATAAGATTGTTATACTTGAAATTATTTGGAGGAGCTGTAAACTCATTTTTGGAATGCCTATTTTTACAATGTTAGCTTCACTTTCTTGGTTGATTGGGATTGCAGATTATGGTTACTCAGATTTGCCACCTAACAGTCAGGATACTCAGGCTTTTCAGAAACATGTTAGAATACACTTAATAGATAGGTGTCTTCAACCACTTCATAGACAGAGAGAATATGGAACTCAAGATTTTGTTATCTCGAATTTGGCCTTGAGAGACATGAGAACTCCTGGCATCACCATTCCTTTCTCAAGGTGGTGTTGAGCACCACAGACATCTTGCAAAGAGATTGTCTTGTTTGGCAAATAATGGCCTGAGGGGCAAAGGAAAGCCTTGCCCTGACTGCTGTCAGCGTGCTCTCTGTCCCATATGGATGAGCAGGATGAAGGATAGAGACTGCTGAAGCCTGCCTAGACAAGATAAGATGGTCCTACTGAAAAATACCCTGCTTCTGTGGAGAACTGTCAGATATCATAGGCCAGTAGCCATAAGGATGGATCCTCCTGTTGTATAGAGAAGTGGTGGATGACTGTCTAGGCAGCTAACTGTCGTTGTCTTCTCCTAAATTTTGGAAGTTACTTCATCATGCTTCTAACTTCAGGTATATATTTTCCTTCTCAAGTCTTGATGGTGTTGAAGATTGGATAGTTGAGGTTGTTATTACTTCACATGCCAGCAAAGACACTCAGGTGTTAGAACTTTATTATTCGAGATAAACAGCCTTGAAACAATCCCTGTGCATTTCCTCATATCAACATTTTAGACATTTAAATTGCACCTTGTATTTGTTGTTTGTTAGTGATAGTTTGACCTCACTTATGATAGTACCTTTCTCTTCCCCAGACACTGCCTTATGATGATCCCTATAGTATGTAGTTTTATACCTAGTTTAGAACCTTCCTATTTAGACAAAAGGGGGAGATGTAGCAGGAAATCAGAAGCTACACAAGTGAACTGATTGCATCAGAGTGCTGGAGCTGAGCAGGGAGTTGTCAACTGGAAAGAGCGTCGGAAGTAAAGCCCCCGAATTAAAGAGGCAGAAGAGGAAGCCATGCTCTGGTGCAGTTCCTGGATAGGCAGTGGATAGGGCGGTTGGGAAACTCTCAGGAAAGCTGCTTTCCCCTCTATTTTCTCCCTTTGAACAAAACCCTTTTCTGTAAGTGATATTTGGATAATAAATATTACTTAATATATATCTCACAGAGGGTTAATTACCATGATACCCTTATATTAACTTCATATTGTTGTAGAATGTTTTCCCAGGCCATTTGCGTCCAGTGGTTTGTGACCCGGTCCATGGAGGCTTTTGTCCTCCAAAGAAATGAATAACACGCTTATATTACTTCATACTGTTTGGCCCATGTCTTAAACACATTACTAGCTAGCTCTTTCATCTTAAATCAACCAATTTCTACTAATCAACCCACCATGTGGCTCAGCCCGTGGCTCTTACATGTCTGTCTTCTTCGGGGGTCAGATGGAGACTGACTAACTAACTCCACCCTTCTCCTACCTGCTTGTCCTCTGATTCTCACCCACTTCTACGGTGCTCTACATAGGCAAAACCAGTCCTTTATTTACAGCATACAGGGAGTATTTCTACCATATCATATTGTTTGGCCCATGTCTCAAGCACATTACTAGCTAGCTCTTTCATCTTAACTCAACCCATTTCTTGTAATCTACCTGCCATGTGGCCTGGCCCATGGTTCACCTGCATTCGTTATATGTTTCCTCCTTGGGGGTCAGATGGTGACTGACTAACTCCACCCTCCTTCTACTTGCCTGTCCTCTGGTCCTCCACCCACTTCTACAGTGCTCCACATAAGCCAAACCAGTTACTTTATTTATGTCATACAAAGAATATTTCCACTCCATTTCCTCTTTTCTGTCTAATCAAAAAGGAAGGTTTTAATTTCCATATAGCAAAATTATAACAGAACAGCTCTCAAGCAGGAATTACAGTCACAATATCCAGTCTATTTGTATTCACAAAATTAAAGAGAATATTCCATTATCTACCTTATAATTGTGAGTCTAAAGTTTCATATCTAATATACCTTTTAGACTAAAAAGAACTATACCTATAATTATTAAACCTTCAATCACATCAAAGACCACAGAAGGATATAATATTACCCAAATAAACAGAAAGTGCAAGCAACTTCCAAAGTCTAGAAAATGACAGAGATGACACCTGTCTGCCTAGAAAATCACCCAAAGTTCCTTTGTAACATTTGGGCATCATCTTCAGCATAAACGCCCAAAATCTCTGGCATACCTTTCAGTGATGCAGGAAATCTGTCACAGTCCATCAGTCTCTTCTCCTTGTGTCCTGAATGATGCCTGAAAATATTTTCTGTAAGCAGGAACCTGAAGGACCATCTCGGCTTGTTCTGCCCAAGTTCTGAGGTAACTTTCCTATGGAACCTGCATTCCCAGCTCATACAGCATACTATCAAGTAATCAATTCCTGAAGAGTTTCTTGTCCAGTGGCTAACTGTTGCCACAAAATAAATTCCACATGAAGTTTCTTCAAAGATCATCATTTTTCTGAAAGACATTGGTGCTGCCAGGAGCAGACCTATCTCACTGTCCAGAAAAGTCTAAGTTCTTAAAATAATTTAAATGTCATATTATGCATGTCTCTGAAGTGTTTGAAGACTACTTATCTAGTTAAAATATATCTTTGAATATCTACAAAAACCTAACTGATATGACTATAAGTTTGGTTATCATAGATGACTATTAATCTGCATTTCTCAATTACACTTGCAATTTTAAATGAGTTACATCAGCATCATACCTTAATCAAGAATAGAAAAATACATACAGCATAACAAAATTGACCAAGGGTCTCAGCTATTCCCCTGCTGATACAATGACAGCCCTTTTCTGGGCTGACTGTGTTCTGCCCCTCTCCAAGAACAGATATCACCACTTAATGGCCATCTTGGGGAACAAACAAAGTCCCTAGGTGCACAGCAGAGAGGTCAGAGGTCAGATGGTGACTTCTGCCATCTGATTCCAGGCCCTGAAATGGGCACTCAGCTTTCCCACAAAACACAGTCTGCCCAGAATATAGCTCTCATAATAGCACAAGAAAGACAGTCAAGTCCCTAACTGCAAAGATGAGAGTTGAGGGGTCAAGAGATAATTACTGACTTCATAGCACTGCAACAACATGAGAGCAGAAAATCTCTGAACTCATATGGGATTAAGCCCTCATTCTAACAACCCACTAAGAGCCAACCAAGAACTAACCAAGAGTGAATTGAGTAAACAATGAGCAGACTCCAGTGCAAGAATACATACAACACAAAAGTCAATAAGACACCACCAGAATAACCAATTGGTCCTATACCTTTAAGACCTGAACATAACATTGAAGAGAGAACAGAAGGAAACCCCTTAAATATGACTTTATGAAACTTATAGATGCCTTAAAATAGGATATTAAAAACTTCCTTAAAGAAATAGAAAAGAATAAAAAGAGAAAATTAGAAGAGATGAACAAAACCCTGAAAGACAATAAAGAAAACCAAGAAAAAGAAAACAAACAGGTGAAAGAAATTTATCAGGAAATAAAAAATTGAAATAGAAGCAATAAAGAAGGTACAAACTGAGGCAAAGTTAGAAATAGAAAATCTGAAAAAAGCGCCTGGATCCTCAGATTCAAGCATAACTGACAGAATCCAAGAAATGGAAGAGAGAACATCTGGAGTAGAAGACTCAATACTGGTAATAGATATATTAGTTAAAGAAAGCACTAAAACCAAAAAAGTCATAACACAAAATACCCAGGATATTTGGGACACCATGAAAAGGACAAACCTGAGAACAATTGGAATCAAAAAAGGATAATACCAGCTTAAAGGCACAGAAAATATATTCAACAAGATCATAGAAGAAAACTTCTCTAATGTAAAGAAGGAAATGCCTATAAAATTAAAAGAAACCTAGGGAACACTAAATAGACTAGACCTGCATAAAACATCTGCTTGCCATATAATAATCCAACCACTAAATATACAGAAAAAAATATTAAGAACTACCAAGACAAAAAGCCTAATTACCTATAAAAGCAGACCCAACACAATAACACCCAACTATTTAATGAAAACAAAAAGGCCCTGGTGAGACATTATACAGACACTAAAAGAACATGGATCCCAACTTAAGTTAGTGGACCCAGAAAAATGATGAATCAACATAGATGGAGTAAAAAAGATATTTTATGACATATTCAGACTTAATCAATACTTAACCACACAAATCGTGCTCTACAAAAGCCCTAGAGAAAAATCTTCAAACTAAGAAAACCAGAAATACCCATGTAAACCACAAACAATTGATAAACCCACAGAGGAACCCCCTCATAAAGTAAAAGAAGTACAAGCTATTACCAAAATGACAAGAAATATTTATCATTGCTCATTAATATCCCTTAATATCAATGAACTCAATTCACCTATGAAAAGACATACCCTAGCATGATGGATATAAAAAGAGAAACCATCCTTCTGCTGCATACAAAAAAACATACCTCAACTTTAAAGACAGACACAGGCTCAGAGTAAAGACTTGGGAAAAGACTTTCCAATCAAATGGCTCTGAGAAACAATCTTCTGTAGCCATTCTAATATCTAACAAAATAGACTTTAAACTAAAATCAATTTTAAAAAAAAGACCAGGAAGGTCAGTACTTATTCATCTCAGGAAAAATCCATCAAGATGAAATTTCAATCCTGTATCTTACATATGCATCTACATATGTAAGAGAAATACTACTAAAGTTTAAAACTCATATCTAACCTGACACACTAATAGTGGGAGACTTGAGTACTCCATTTTCATCTTTGAATAGGTCAACCAGACAAACTCAACATAGAAATAAGGGATCTAGCAGAAGTTATGACTCAAATATACTTAGTAGATATATGTTGAACCCTCCACCCAAACAAACTCAAAGAAATAAATAGCCCTCTTATATACTAAAGATAAAAGGGCTGAAAAAATTAAGGAAAACATCACCTTTTATAATAGCTGCAAATAGCATTAAATACCTCAGTGTAACTATAATCAAAGAAGTATCCAATCTGTTTGACAAAAACTTTAAATCTCTGAACAAAGAAATTGAAGAAGATATACAAAATGGAAAGATTTCCCATGTTCTTGGATAGATAGGTTCAACATAGTAAAAAAGACAATCTTACCAAAGGCAATCTACAGACTCAGTGCAATTCTCATCAAAATGCCAACACAACTTCTACAGACCTTGAAATAAAATACTCAATTTTCTTGGGAATAAAAGGAAAGCCAGGATTGCCAAAACAATTTTGCTTAACAAAAGAACCTCAGGAGGTATCACCATGCCCGACTTCAAATTATACTATAGAGCTACAGTAGTAAAACCAGCATGGTACTGGCATAAAAACAGACTTGTGGATTAATGGAATTAAATTAAAGACTGTGACATTAACCCACACACTTATTAACACCTGATTTTTGACAAAAAGACCAAAAATATTTGATGGAAGAAAGATAATATCTTCAACAAATGGTGTTGACATGACTGGATGTTAGAGTGTAGAAAAATGCAAATAGATCCAAACTCTTCACAAAATTCAAATCCAAATAGATCAAAGACCTCAACATAAACCTAGCTATACTGAATGTGGTAGAAAAGAAAGTGGGAAACACTCTTCCATGCATAGACAACAGAGGTGACCATTTCCTAAATATAACACCAGTAGCACAAAAACTAAGAACAACAATCAATAAGTGGGACCTCCTGAAACTGAGAAGCTTCAGTAAGGCCAGGAAAACAGTCAATAAGACAAAATGACAGCCTACAGAATGGGAAAAGACTTTTAACAACCCTACAAGTGGCAGAGGATTGGTCTTCAAAATATATAGAGAAGTGAAGAAACTAGAGCACAAAACCCTTAATAACCCAATTAAAAAATGGGGTTCAAAACTAAAAAGGGAATTCTCAGTAGAAGAATTACAAATGGCTGAAAGGCACATGAAAACGTGATCAACTACATTCATAGCAGCATTTTTTGTAGTAGTAAGATCATGGAAACAACCTAAATGCCCTTCAGCTGAAGAATGGATTAACAGACTGTGGTATATCTACACAATAAGTACTACTCAGCAATACAAGGAAAATGATATTCTAAAATTTGCAGACAAGTAGATGGATATGGAGAATATTCTCCTTAGCAAGCTATCACAATCCCAGAAACAGAAGCAGGGCATGTACTCAGTCATTAGTGGACTCTATTTACTTTTTACTTTTTTTCTTTACTTAAAAGGTTTTTTTTTTTTTATTTTAATACCAACCACAGTTCCCTTTCACTCCCCTCCTACTACTAGTCCCAAGCTTCTCCCCACCTTACCCTTGATCCACTTCTCAGAGAGGATAAGGACTCCTACAGTGAGTCAAAAGAGTCTGAATATCAAGTTGAGGCTGGACAAAACCCATCCACCACATGAAGACTGAGCAGCAAGTTATCCTTCTATACGGAATGGGCTTCAAAAAGCCAGTTCTTGCACTTGAGATAAATCCTGGTCCCAATGCCAGACTTCCCATAATCTGCCCAAGCCACACACTCTCTTCCAAGTTCAGAGTGCTTAGTGTAGTCCCATGCATGTTTCCAACTGTTAGTATAGAGTCCATGAGCTCCCAGTTGCTTTACTGTCTCAGTGGGTTTCCATATCATGATCTTGACCCCTTTACTTATATAATCCCTCCTCACTCTCCTTGACTGGACTGTGAGTTAGGGACAGAATTTTGTGCCTTTTTAAAGGTTCTGTCACTTAACTTTTCTTTTTCTCATTTATGCACTGTATTTAATTCTTTGAAGTGGATGGCAGAGTAGCAAATTCAGTGCAATATTAGGAGACCAAATGCAGATGGATATTGGTTCTGAACAGTATCATTGTAAGGAAAGCTCCAAGCAAGACATTCATGCTAAAGATTTCCCCTCTTTCAATAATATAAGAATGCTTTTGCTTAAAGTCCACTAATGAGTGAGCACATCCTCTGCTTATCTTTCTGGGTTTGTGATACCTTGCTCAGAAGGATATTCTCCAAATCCATCCATTTGCCTGCATATTTTAAGATAACATTTTTTTCTTACTGCTGAGTAGTACAACATTGTATAGATAGATGTACCACAGTTTGTTAAACCATTCTTCAGTTCAGGGGCATCTAGGTTGTTTCTAGGTTCTTGCTATTATGAATAACACTGCTATGACTTAGAACATATGCTTAATATTTATGATAGGTAAGCTGAATATAGAGGAATAGATTTATATATGTAAGCTATCTGTAATGATATTTTAAAAAAATTTACATAAATTTGGCTTCAAACATCAATTTCATTAACAAAAGAAATAACAGCAATTCCAAATAATTTTTTAAAAACAATTCTGTATATTTATTCTACATTTAGAAAGTATTTTTTGCTAAACCAATAAAGAAACCTTGTTGATTTTGAATTATATGTTATTAGGAAAATATTCAGAAAGACTACAATAAATCTGTTATGCTATTTTTACTAAGGAAAAAAAAGAAAACAGTTGAGCTAATAATTTTAGGGTGCAAATGTGCATCTTTAGGGTATATGCACAAGAGTTGTGATGCTGGATCCTTGGGGAAACTGATTCTCTGTTTTCTGAGAATTGCCATACTGCATTCCAGAGTAGCTGGAAAAGTTTACACTCCCACCAAAAATAGAGGAGTGTTCCCCTTAATCTGCATCCTATCCAGCACAGGCTATCATCTATGCTATTGATCTTGGCCATTCTGACAGGTATATGGTGGTATCTCAAAGTTGTTTTCATCTGCAATTCTCTGATGGCTAAAGATGTTGATAACTTTTTCATGTGACTATCAGCCATTTGTAATTCTGATGAGAAATCTTTTTTAGTTCTGAATCCCATTTTTTAATTAAGTTATTTAGGACTTTGGGCTGTAGTTTCTTGAGTTCTTTATATATTTTAGAGATTAGTCCTCTGTCACTTGTAGGGTTGGTGAGAATCTTTTCCCATTCTATAAGTTGTGATTTTGTCTTAATGACTGTGTCCTTGGCCTTACTGGAACTTCTTAGCTTCAGGAGGTCCAACTTATTGATTATTTTTCTTAGTGTCTGTGATACTGGTGATGTATTTCAGAATTGACCACCTATGCCAATACATTGGAGGATATTTCCTACTTTCATTTCTATTAGGTTCAGTGTGACTGGGTTTATGTTGAGATCTTTGATGCACTTGGATTTGAATTTTGTATATGGTGATAGGCTTGGATCTATTTGCATTTTTCTACACACTACCATCCAGTCATGCCAACACCTTGGATTCTGTTGATTATACTTGTATCTGTAGTTCAGTTCCAGATCATTTCTTCAGAGTTTCTATTTCTTCCTTTGCCTCATTTTGTGCCTTCCTTATTGATTCTAATTTTATTTTTAGTTCCTGGAGTGTTTCTTTCATTTGTTGGTTTTCACTTTCTTGGTTTTCTTTGTTTTTTTTAAGGATTTCTTTTTCTCTTCCAGTTTTTTATTTGTATTTCTTCTATTTCTTTAAGGGAATTTTTTATATCTTCTTTTAAGGCTTCTATAACCTTCATAAAAGTGTTTTTAATGTTGTTTCCTTCTGTTTCTGCTTCATTGCTCTGTTCAGGTCTTGGTGTTTAAGAAATACCAGCATCTTCTGTTAGCATCTTGTTGTTCTTTATATTGTTATATGTATTCTTGCATTGGCACCTGCCCATTGCTTCTTTGGTTCACTCTTAGTCAAGTCTTGGTTTGATCTTATTCAGTTGTGCTTACAGGATTTTTGTGTCTCCTGTCTATTCTGAACATGTAGAATGTAAGATCTCTTACTCCAGTCTGGCCCCAGTGTCACAGATTCCAATGACATGCACATCTCTCACTCTTCTCTGGGCACTGGGTTGAATAGTTTGAAGAGATGCCTCTCTCTGGTTCTCTATACACAGGTCATGAGGTCTGGAGAGATGTCCATCTATGATGACTCAACTTGCAGTGAAGGCAGGGTCCTGGCCTTCAGCTATGTGTCCCATGGGATTGCTAGGGAAAGATTCTCCAGCCTCTCACTCCCTCTGGACATGAGATGCAATGTCCAGACAGTTGCCCTTTCATCTATGATGATGCAACTTTCCTTGAAAGTGGGTCCAGGTCATCAACTCTGTGTCCCTGGGGAATTCTGGAGAAGAATTCTCCATCCCCTCACTCCTTGTAGACACAGGTCACTAGGTCTGGACAGATGCCCCTCCCTCTTTGATGATGGCCATTAGTGAACTTTAAAACAAAACAAAACAAAAGATGTCATTGTATACAGGAGCTCAAAGCTAGAACATAGCTAAATGACACAGTGCCTCACTTCTCTATTGATAGCCTCTGATGGGGGAGTGGGTGTGAAAAGACTTGTTTTCTTTAAGGGTCTGGTCACAGGGAGTTTAATTTTGCTCCAGTAAGTAAATGAGCAGCAGGAATGGACATTTTTATAAATGGAGAAATCATAAGAGGGAGTATGAATCTGTGAGTCCTGATAACTGATGTTGATGGGTTACATGATATAAAATAGCAAATATATAAAGAAAAAATAACCAAACTATTTTTTAGAGAGCAAATCTATTAGAGGACATACAATACTTTTGATGAATTCTTTACATCTCACATTCATGAGGATTTGTTTGAGGGACCTGAGTCTTGTAGATATCAAGTTGCTCATGAACATTTTATAGTTGATGAAAATAAAATGTGAGTCAAGTTTATAAAGAAATATTTCATTTTACTTTCAGAATAACTGCATGAAATGACATTGTTCTTGCTACAGGAATTATGTGCTAGATTTAAATGAGAAATGTTACTGAAAGCAAATTTGAAGATGGCCAAAAACAGTGATTAAGACCAATTTTGCTTGTTTAATCAGGTAGGATTTAATGCGCATTCATTGATTTCTGTGTTTCCCTTTTATTCCATCACCAGATACTAAAGTTTGTATGAGAATTAAGACAGGTGAAATATTTGAATGCAATATCTGAGAACAGACTTTATTTAGATAAATCTTATCATAAAAGTATGTTTATTTTGAACACTTACAAGAAATATTTTAAGACCAAAATAATTTGACAATAAAGTTAAACAGTGCATATTTTTAGCATGATGTATCATAGTCTCATTGTAGAATATTTTTAGAGTAACCTATCCATCATTCATAGATATACATGAAGTTAGCATTTTAAAATAATTACATTGTCATCAGTGAAACATAGTATTGAGAATGATGCTACTAGTATGATGTCACTATAACATAGTGAGAACAATAAGTAGCAAATAATCTTTCTATGGCCACTTTATTCCTCTATTTTCTGGGTTTTGTGTTTCCTTTGTTTTTCTAATATAGGATTGAGGTTCAAAATATTCTATAGTAACTCATGAAATTATATTCTTAATTATGGAACTACTTTTTCAATTAGAAGCTGAACAACTCAATCAGTAAAACATAGAAAAAATATTTTTATATAACAACAACAAAAATATTTTCATCTATGTGTATGTACTACTTTAAACTAACCCAAACCAGATATCAACAACTTTTCTGTCTCTCAAGGTATGCAGGCTCCTCAGTTCTCGGCTGTCTATAATTTCTCACTGTCAATGCTTGCTTGAAAGTCAATTACTCCTCCTAATACAAAAACAATGTTTTACTTCATATTCACTGCAAACATAAATTTTTGTTATAGTCCAATCTTAGTCTTCTTTCTCCCAATGAAAGATAATGTTTTAGAAAAAAATTCTAAATGTTCTCTTTTCTTTCATTTTCTATTTATTATGAATAAAGCCTCATTTTTCCTTATGAATTAAGACATATTTTTATCCATGAATTCCTTTGTTCAGACTCCCTTCCCTCTCCCACACGTACAAGTCACTCATGCTTCTCCCCATTATTTTATCTCCTCTACAGCAAAGGCAGGATGTCCCAAGGTCCCAAGGTGCCTTAGTTCAGCATCCACTTCAGGGAGATTCACTTTCCTTATCCCAACATTGAGACTGGGTCAGATGTTCCTCTGTAGGGAATGGGCTCCAAGGTGCAGGACCAAGTTGTTTCAGATCCCAAGCTGTTCAGTGGTTGTGGTTTGCAGCATACACAAGCTTTGATTTTTGTTCAAACTCCACCAATGAGTGAGCACATCCCCTGCATATCTTTCTGGGTTTTTTATACCTCGTTCAGGAGGATATTCTCCAAATCCATCCATTTGCCTGCAAATTTTAGGATATCATTTTTTCTTACTGCTGAGTAGTACTCCATTGTGTAGATGTACTTCAGTTTGTTAATCCATTCTTCAGTTTTGGGACATCTAGGTTGTTTCCATGTTCTCGCTATTACAAATAATGTTGCTGTGAACATAGTTGAGCTAATGCTTTTAGGATGTGAACATGGGTTTTTAGGGCATAAGCCTAAGAGTGGTATTGCTGGATCCTTGGGGAGATTGATTCCCAGTTTTCTGAGAAACCATCATACTGCATTCCAGAGTGGTTGAACAAGCTTACCCTCCCACAAACAATGAAGGAGTGTTCCCATTGCTCCACAACTTCTCCAGCATAGGCTGTCATCTGTATCTTTTATCTTAGCCATTCTGGCAGGTATAAGGTAGTATCTCAAAGTTGTTTTGAATTGCATTTCTCTGATGGCTAAAGAAGTTGAGAATTTTTCATGCACCTTTCAGCCATTTTTCAATCTTCTGCTGAGCATTCCCTTTTTAGTTCTCAATCCGATTTTTTAAATTGGGTTATTAAGGGTTTGGGGCTCTAGTTTCTTGTGTTCTCCAAATATTTGTCACTTAAATGGTTGGTAAAAATCTTTTACCATTGTGTTGGGTTGCCATTTTGTCTTATTGACTTTGTCCTTGGCTTTACAGAAGCTTCTCAATTTCAGGAGGTCCCACTTATTGGTTGATGTTCTTAGTGTCTGTGCTACTAGTGTTATACTTAGGAAGGGGTCACATGGGTCAATGCATTGGAGGGTATTTCCCACTTTCTTTTCTATCAAGTTTAGTGTAGCTGGGTTTATGTTGAGATCTTTGATCCACTTGGATTAAAGTTTTGTACAGGGTGATAAGTTTGGACCTATTTGCATTTTTATATACACTACCATCTATTTATGCCAACACCATTTGTTATAGATACTATCTTTCTTTCATTGAATATTTTTGGCCTTTTTGTCAAAAATCAAGTGTTTATAGGTATGTGGGATAATGTCTGGGACTTCCATTTGATTACAATGATCCCCAAGTCTTTTTTTTTATGCCAGTATCAAGCTTTTTTATTACTCTAGCTCTATAGTATAATTTGAAGTCAGGAATGGCAATACCTTCTGAGGTTCTTTTGTTGAGCAAAAATGTTTTGTCAATCCTGGCTTTACTGTTATTTCAAATAAAATTGAGTATTATTCTTTTAAGTTGTGTAAAAAATATGTTGGAATTTTGATAGGAAGTGCATTGAATTTATAGATTGATTTTGGTAAGAGTATCATTTTCACTATGTTGATTCTACCTATCCAGGAACATGGGACATGTTTTCATTTTCTTATAGCCTTTTCAATTTCTTTCTTCAGAGTTTTAAATTTTTTGTCAATCAGATCTGATACTTCTTTGATTATAGTTACACCAAGGCATTTAATGCTATTTGCAGCTATTACAAAAAGTGATGCTTTGCTTATTTTTTCTTAAGCCCTTTCATCTCTAGTATATAAGAGAGCTACTAATTCCTTTGAATTAGTCTTGTATCCTGCTACCTTGCTGAAGGTGTTTATCAGCTGTAGAAGTTCCCTGGTAGAATTTTGTGAGTCACTTATGTAAACAATCATATCATCTGCAAAAAAAGAGTTTGACTTTTTTTCCAATTTGTATCCATTTAATCTTCCTGTATTCTCTTATTGTTTTAGCTAACAATTTGAGAACTATGTCGAATAGATAAGGGGAGAAAGGACAGCCTTGTCTAGTCCCTGATTTTAGTGAGATTGCTTTGAGCTTTTTTCAATTTAGTTTGATAGTGGCTGTTGGCTTTTTGTAATTCACCTTTATTATATTTAGGTATTTTCCCTGTATTCCTGATCTCTCCAGGACTTTTATCATAAATGTGTGTTGAATTTTGTCAAACTTTTTTCAGTGTCTAAGTGAATGATTATGTTTTTTTTCCTTCAATTTGTTTATATGGTGGATGACATTCATAGTTTTTTGTATGTTCAACCACCACTGAATTTCTGGGTTGAAACCTACTTGATCATGGTGAATAACGTTTTTATATGCTGTTGGATTTGGTTTGCCAGAATTTTGTTGAGAATCTTAGCATCAGTGTTCATGAGGAATATTGGTCTGTAATTCTCTTTCCTTGTTGCATCTTGGAGTGACTTGGGAATCCGTGTTATTGTGGCTTCATAAAAAGTTTGACAATATTCCATTGGTTTCTACTATATAGAACAGTATTGGTATTAGCTCTTTTTTGAATGTCTGGTAGAATTTTGCACTGAAACCATCTGGGTATGGGCTTCTTTTCTTTGAGAGTCTTTTAATGACAGCTTCAATTT
This sequence comes from Sigmodon hispidus, assembly GCA_004025045.1. Classification (NCBI taxonomy): domain Eukaryota; kingdom Metazoa; phylum Chordata; class Mammalia; order Rodentia; family Cricetidae; genus Sigmodon; species Sigmodon hispidus. Next base: position 41,048 of record PVIH01015729.1, read on the forward strand.
CCTTTGGTGTTATAGAACTGTTTAAGTGTTCAATCCAATCTTGGTTTAATTTTGGTTAATGGCACCTGTCCAGAAAGCTGTCCATTTCTTCTAGGTTCTCTATTTTTGTGGAGTATAGGTTTTCAACATATGACCTGATAATCCTCTGGATTTCCTGAGGGTCTATTGTTATGTCTCCCTTTTCATTTCTGATTTTATTGGTTTGGATAGTCTCTCTTTTCTTTTTGTTTAGTTTGGATAAGGGTTTATCTATCTTGTTGGCTTTCTCATAGAACCTACTGACCACTGATTGCTATTTCCTGTTATTTTTTTGTGATAACTTGTATTTATTTCCTTTCTTTGGGTTTTTCATCTGTGGGATTATCAATTGTGGTTTCATGATTATATCTGGGAATCTTAGGTTGAAGGTTTTCCTCCCTCTAATGCTTTCTGAAGGGCCAGATTTGTGGACAGGTATTTTTTAATTTTTAATTTTTTTTATTATGAATAAAGTCACATATTCTATCCATGTATATCCTTCTTCAAGGTCCCTTCCCCCTCCTACCTCCTCCAGTCACTCTCTCTTTTCCACATCTCCCCATCTCCTCCTGCTTGGTCAGGAGGGCCCAAGGTCCCAATATTGCTCAGTTCAGCCTCCATTCCTGGTAGATCCAGTTTCCTCCCCCAATTCCAAGACTGAGCCAGGTGTTCCTCTAAAGGGAGTGGGATTCAAGTTGTCAGTCAGTCCAAGGTGTTTCTGATCCCAAGCTGTTCAGTGGTTGTGGTTTGTAGCTTAGACATGCTTTGCTTTTTGTTTAAAGTCCACCAATGAGTGAGTACATCCCCTGCTTGTCTTTCTGAGTTTGTGATACCTCGTTCAGGAGAATATTCTCCAAATCCATCCATTTGCCTGTGATTTTAAGGATATTATTTTTTCTTACTGCTGAGTAGTACTCCACTGTGTAGATGTACCTCAGTTTGTTAATCCATTCTTCAGTTTAGGGGCATGTTTTGTTTGCATGTTCTTGCTATTACAAATAATGCTGCTATGAAGGTATTGTTTCAGTTTGATTTTGTCATGAAATATCTTGTTCACTCTACCTACGGTGATTGATAGTTTTGCTGGGTATAGTAATCTATGTTGGCAGTCATGGTCTTTTAGTGTCTGTATAACATCTGACCAGGACCTTATTGATTTCACTGTTTCCATTGAATAGTCAGGAATTATTCTGATGTGTCTGTCTTTGTAGGCAATTTCGCTCTTTTCTTTTGGAGTTCTTAACATTTTTTCTTTGTTCTATATATATTGTGTCTTGATTATTATGTGGCAGGCAGACTTTTTTGGGGACTAATCTATTTGGTGTTCTATAAACTTCTTGTAACTTTATAGGCATTCCTTTCTTTAGTTTAGGAATGTTTTCTTCTAGGATTTTATTGAATACATTATGTGTGCCTTTGAGCTGGAATTCTTCTTCTTCTTCTTCTTCTTCTTCTTCTTCTTCTTCTTCTTCTTCTTCTTCTTCTTCTATTTCTATCGCTCTCAGGTTAGGTCTTTTCATGATGTTCCAAATTTCCTGAATTTTTTACATTATCGCTTTTTTGGTTTTAGTGTTTTCTTTGACTGATGTAACTATTTCCACTATTGAGACTTCTACTCCAGAGATTCTTTCTTCTATCTCTTGGATTCTGTTGGTTATTCTTGTAACTGGAGTTCTAGCTCTTTTCTTCAGATTTCCTATTTCCACCTTTGTCTCACTTTGTGCTTATTTTATTGTTTCTATTTCAATTTTTAGTTTTTGGAATGTTTCTTTCATTTTTTTTGCTTTCCTTTTCTTGGTTTTCGTTGTTTTCTTTCAAGAACTGTTTATCTCTTCCAATTTTTTGTTTGTATTTTCTTATATCTCTTTAAGGGAACTTTTATATCTTCTAAGGCTTCTATAATCTTCATAAAGATGTTTTTGAGGTTATTTCCTTCCTCTTCATTACTCTGTTCAAGTCTTGGTGTTGTAGAGCTGCTAATTTCTTCTTGTATTGCCTTGTTGTTCTTTATATTGATATATGTATTCTTGCACTGGCATCTGCCCATTGCTTCAGTTGTTCACATTTAGTAAGCACTTAGTCAGTTATAGTTAGAGGGCTTGTGTGTCTCCTGTCTGCTCTAAACAAAGGGTCTACACTGTCTCTGACTTTTCTCTGGGCACAGGCCTGAGTTTCATAGGCATCTTTCTGTCTGTCTGTCTATCTATGATAGACAGAATCAGTTCATCCTAGAATTCTGGCCAGACTGAAGGAGGTCCCTTCTGCTGGGAATCATTGGGACAGGACCTCCTAGTTTTAGCCTAGGGCCAGTTAGCCAGCCTAGAGTCTGAGATGTGGGCCCTGGACATGAACCCAGCACCCAGAGAGGGATTTTCTGTGAGGCAGCCCAGGATCTGAGGTTCTCTCACATCTAGGTTTGCTCTGGCCATGATTAGGAAGGGAGTCTGTCTGTCTGTGATGATGCAGCTCCACTTTCATTGGTCTATGATAAAGAAAGCCTCTAACTTAAACTCTATTTGCCTTTTACTCTCCTAGTTGTCTATATTTTTCTTGAAAGCCTCTAACTTAAAATCCATTTGCCTTTTACTCTCCCAGTTGTCTATATTTTTCTCATTTATTCAGAATTTTTTTAAAAGTTTGTAGAAGGGCATAGCTTCCAGTTCTGCTCCCAGGACCAAGTGCTGTCTGCAGAGACCTAATGCACTCTGGAGCAGGGGCAGGTAAACTCTGCCCTTCACCACACCCACAGCTCCTGCTGAGGGAATTTGCACGGCTACTCACCCCCACCTTGAACTGAGCGAACCAACTACAGGGGTCTCTGAAGGGCAGATTCAGACCACGCCCAGAGGTGAGGAGGAGTCACCAGGCCCCAGTGCCTATATCCCAGCCTGGGAGGGAGAGTGGAGCTCGCATAGCTTCCAGTTCTGCTCCCGGGACCAAGTGCTCTCTGCAGAGACCTAGTGCACACTGGAGCAGGGGCAGGTAAACTCTGCCATTCACCACACCCACAGCTCCTGCTGAGGGAATTTGCACGGCTACTCACCCCCACCTCAAACTGAGCGAACCAACTACAGGGGTCTCTGAAGGGCAGATTCAGACCACGCCCAGAGGTGAGGAGGAGGCACCAGGCCCCAGTGCCTATATCCAAGCCTGGGACGGAGAGTAGAGCTCGTATAGCTTCTGGTTCTGCTCCCAGGACCAAGTGCTGTCTGCAAAGTCCCAGTGTACTCTGGAGCAGGGGCAGGTAAACTCCACCCATCACCAAACCCACAGCTCCTACTGAGGGAATTTGCACAGCTACCCACCGCCACTTTGAACTGAGTGAAACAACAACTGCAGGGGTATCTGAAGGACAGACTCAGACCCTGACCAGAGAGGTGACAGGAGGCACACAAACCCAAGTGCCACAACTGACCAGGAGTCATCTAATCATGAACCACTGAGCGATGGGCAAATGTTAGTTCAAAAAATTTCATAAAAATACAAAGGACAACATGGTAACTCCAGAAGAGAGTGGCGATCTTACAAATACAAGACCTGAACTGAGCAATGAAGAGGAAACAGAAGGAAGCAACACCAAAAATTCCTTTTTGATGATCATCGAAGCTCTCAAAGAAGATATGAAAAAAAGCCTTACGGAAAGAGAAGAAAATACAAACAAAAAATTGGAAGAGATGAACAAATCTATGAAAGAAACATGCCAGGAACTAAAACCAGAAATAAAAGCTGAAATGAAAGCTGAAATAAAAGCTGAAATAGAAGTAATAAAAAAGGTGCAAAATGAGGCAAAGATGGAAATAGAGAACCTGAAGAAAACAGCTAGAACTACAGATACAAGCATAACAAACAGAGTTCAAGAGATGGAAGATAGAATCTCTGAAGTGGAAGACTCAGGAGCTAAAATAGATATATCAGTCAAAGAAAATAGTAAAACTAAAAAAGCCATAACTCAAAATGTTCAGAAAATCTGGGACACCATGAAAAGAACTAACTTGAGAATAATAGGAATAGAAGAAGGAGAAGAATACCAGCTCAAAGGCACAGATAATGTTTTCAATAAAATTATAGAAGAAAACTTCCCTAACCTGAAGAAGGAAAAGCCTATAAAGATACAAGAAGCTTACAGAACACCAAATAGATATGATCCCAAAAAAAATTCAGCACGCCACATTACAAGCAAGCCACAAAACATACAGAACAAAGAAAAAATGTCAAGAGATGCAAAAAAAGGGCCAATTCACATACAAAGGCAGACCCATCAGAATAACGCCTGACTATTCAATGGAAACGATGAAAGCCAGAAGGGCTTGGTCAGAAGTTATACAGACGCTAAAAGAGCATGGCTACCAAACTAGAATACTATACCCTGCAAAATTATCAATCACCATAAATGGAGTAAACAAGGTATTTCAGGACAAAGTCAGACTGAAAGAATATCTATCTACCAACCCATCACTACAGAGACTATTAGAGGGAAAACTCCAACCTAAGGACCTCAGATACACCCACAAAATCACAAAAAATCAATAAGTCCACAGAAGAATACCCTAGAGAAAGGAAATACAAACAAGTTGCCACCAAAAATGGCAGGAAATATGAATCAATGGTCACTAATTTCCCTTAATATCAATGGTCTCAACTCTCCTATAAAACGTCACACACTTACAAGATGGATATAACAACAGAAGCCATCCTTCTGTTGCCTACAAGAAACACACCTCAACTGCAAAGACAGACACAGGCTTAGAATGCAGGGTTGGGAAAAGATTTTCCAGTCAAATGGTCGTAAGAAACAAGCAGGGGTTGCAATCCTAATATGTAACAAAGTAGACTTTAAGCTAAAAGCAATTAAAAGGGACCAAGATGGTTAGTACTTATTCATCAAAGGAAAAATTGGTCAAGAGGCGATTTCAATCTTAAATATTTATGCTCCTAATATAGGGGCACCTAAATATGTAAAAGAAACACTGCTAAAGCTCCAATCCCACATCAGTTCTTACACCCTAATAGTGGGAGACTTCAATACCCCACTTTCAACCCTGGATAGATCAACCAGACACAGTCTCAACAGAGAAATAAGGAGTCTAAATGAGGTTATGATGCAAATGGATTTCATAGATATCTACAGATCCTTCTACCCAAAGGCAAAGGAATATACATATTTCTCAGCTCCTCATGGAACTTTCTCCAAAATTGACCACATAATTGGTCATAAAGCAAATATCAGCAGATACAAAAAAATGGAAATAAACCTTGTAACATATTGGACCATCAGGGCCTAAAGTTAGAGTTCAACAACATCAAAACCCAAAGAAAGCCTACCAACTCATGGAAACTAAACATCAATCAGCTGAACCATCTTTGGGTCAAGGAAGAAATTAAGAAAGAAATCAAAGACTTCCTAGAATTCAATGAAAATGAATCTAGAACGTATCCAAACTTGTGGGACACAATGGAAGCAGTCTTCAGAGGAAAATTCATAGCGCTAGGTGCCTATATGAAAAACCTTGAGAAATCCCACACTAGAGACCTAACAGCACAGCTGAAAGCCTTAGAACAATTAGAAGTAAACTCACCTAGAAGAAGTAGACAGCAGGAAATAATCAAACTTAGAGCTGAAATCAATACAATTGAAACAAAAAGAACAATACAAAGAATCAATGAATCTAAGAGTTGGTTCTTTGAGAAAGTTAACAAGATAGATAAGCCCTTAGCCAAACTAATCAAAAAACAGAGAGAGAGTGTACAAACCAACAAAATCAGAAATGAAAAGGGGGACATAATAACAGACCCCCAGGAAATACAGAGAATTATCAGGTCATATTTTGAAAATCTGTATTCCAAAAAAATGGAAAACCTACAAGAAATGGACAGCTTTCTGGACAGGTACCATCTACCAAAATTAAATGAAGTTCAGATTAATTACCTAAACCGGCCTATAACCCTTAAGGAAAATGAAACTGTTATTAAAAACCTCCCCAAAAATAAAAGCCTTGGTCCAGATGCCTTCAGTGCCAAATTCTAACAGACATTCAAAAAGAATTACTACCATTACTGCTCAAACTATTTCACACAGTAGAAACTGAATGAATATTGCCAAATTCCTTTTATGAGGCCACAATCAGCCTAATACCCAAGCCACTCAAAGACACAACAAAGAAGGAAAATTACAGACCAATTTCCCTCATGAATATTGAAGTGAAAATTCTCAACAAAATTTTGGCAAACCGTATACAACAATGCATGAAAGATATCATCCACCATGACCAAGTAGGCTTCATCCCAGAAATGCAGGGCTGGTTTACCATATGAAAAACTGCAAATGTTATCCATCATATAAACAAATTAAAGGAACAAAACCACATGATCATATCCTTAGATGCGGAAAAAGCCTTTGACAAAATCCAACACTCCTTTATGATTAAAGCCCTGCAGAGATCAGGAATACAGGGAGAATACCTAAATATAATTAAGATGATTTACAAGAAGCCGACAGCCAGTATCAAACTTAATGGAGAAAAACTCAAAGCAATCCCACTAAAGTCAGGAACTAGACAAGGATGTCCTCTCTCCCCTTATCTATTCAATATGGTTCTTGAAGTTTTAGCTAAAGCAATAAGGAAACAAAAAGAGATTAAGGGCATACAAATTGGAAAAGAAGAAGTGAAGGTATCTCTATTTGCAGATGATATGATTGTATACATAAGTGACCCACAAAATTCTTCCCAAGAACTGCTATAGCTGATTAACACCTTCAGCAATGTAGCAGGATACAAGATAAACTTAAAGAAATCAGTAGCCCTTCTATACATTAAAGATAGAAGAGCTGAAAAAGAAAAAAGGGAAACATTAACCTTCATATTAACTACAAATAGTATTAAATACCTTGGAGTAACTATAACCAAAGAAGTAACAGACCTATTTGACAAAAAATTTAAATCATTGAATAAAAAAATTGAAGAGGATATCAGAAAATGGAAAGCTCTCCCATGTTCCTGGATTGGTAGGATCAACATAGTAAAAATGGCAATTCTACAAAGGCAATCTACAGATTCAATGCACTGCCTATCAAAATCTCAACACAATATTTTTTGGACCTTGAAAGAACAATACTCAATTTCATTTGGAATAACAGGAAGGCCAGGATTGCCAAAACAATTTTACTCAAGAAAAGAACCTCAGGAGGTATCACCATCCCTGACTTCAAGCTATACTATAGAGCTACAGTAATAAAAACAGCCTGGTACTGGCATAAAAACAGACTTGTGGACCAATGGAATAGAACTGAGGATCCAGACATTAACCCAGAAATCTATGAACACCTGATCTTTGACAAAGAGGCCCAAAACATTCAATGGAAAAAAGATAGTATATTTAACAAATGGTGTTGGCATAGCTGGATGGAAGTGTGTAGAAAAATGCAAATAGATCCGAGCCTGTCACCCTGCACAAAACTCAAATCCAAGTGGATCAAAGACCTCAACTTAAACCCAGCCACTTTGAACTTGATA
>PVIH01015730.1:8225-48542 GCA_004025045.1 Sigmodon hispidus
AGGGAGGGGAGGGGAGGGAAAGAAGTGGTATGAGTTCTGTTAGTTCTTCCTCTTGGCTCCACTCAATTTATAAAGTGTCCACGAATTTAGAAGTTGCTCATGTGGGTAAAGACTTTTTCTGAAAAAGACATGTTTTTATAGATCAAAAGAGCTTTATAGCATTATGTAAAAGATTGTCAACCTCCACCTCAGTGATATACTAAAAGTCTGAATTTGTGCTGAGGTGTGCTTCTTTTTTTCTTTTTCTTTTTTTTTTTTTTTTTTTGGTTGCTTCATCCTACATGGTTGTGTCTCAGCTGATCTTCTCTATATCCTGGAATCCTGAAGATGCAGATTTTTTTTTAACTTTATTTATTTATTTATTTATTTATTTATTTATTTATTTATTTGCCTTGGTGTTTGCCTGGAACTGGAACTATAGACAGTTGTTAGCTGCCATGTGGGTGCTGGGAATTGAACCCGGGTCCTCTGGAAGAGCAGACAGTGCTCTTAACCACTGAGCCATCTCTCCAGCCCCTGAGGTGTGCTTGTTTAGCTCCACTGTTTTTCATGAACCCACAGGTGCTTGAAATGAACTCTATTCTCAACATCCCTTGTGATTCTTTTGATTTGAAATCGATTTGCTTTCAAGCTGACCTTCAGTTCACTTTTCTTCAATATTCACAAATTCATTTTTATTCTTTTCTCTTGATCTCAGCATGGCACACAATTTCTTTTCTTTTATTGTGAGCTCACCTTATATATAATGAAATTCTCTCAGTGTTATCATAATTATATCTCTCAAAGAGTTTTCCTGTCTTCCAGGCATGAATCTTCAGAGATGTTCATATAGTGGGAATAATATCTTTGCCCTAAAGTGTATTTTCCCATGTCTTTTGAAAAATAATATTAAATAATTTTTGCTGACTTTCTTTAGCATTTATTCAAATAAGGACATATTCTTCACATTTGCCAATAAGTCCAACTACTTCTGTCTTTATGTAACATGATGGTTTTGAGGGATAATTAAGTGTTATGTTATTGAAAGTGAAATATATAATTGCAGAAACTAAAGAGCTCCTGAAGGTTGTAATTCGTGATCTACTGGAAATATCTGGTATGTTATGAGGAAACCCCAGATCCTCACAGGAAGCAGTCACTTGACTTCCCTCTGCATATGCTCTCCATTAATAAATCCATGTGTGCTACTTGCCCACATTTGGTTCGGTATGTTTTGTGAAGTAGATTGTTTTCATAACCAAATACATGATATTTTCTCTGTTGCTGTCTGAGCACAGCAGAACCACCTTCCTTTGGGGTTTCTAACACTCTCAAGATGTGTTTTTCACATTGTGCCTTTTACACAGTAATACATGGCCATGTCTTCATCCTTGAGGCTATTGATCTGAAGGTATGCAGTGCTGACAGACGTCTCCAAAGAGAAGACAAACCTTTCTTTAAAGCCATCAGAAAATGTTGGCTTCCCAGTGTTTGTATTGATCCATCCCATCCACTATAGGCCCTGTCCTGGTGCTTGCTTCACCCAATTCATTCCATATTGTGTGAATGTATACCCTGAACCCTTGCAAGAGATCTTCACTGACTGTCCAGGTTACTTCAGCTCAGATCCAGACTGCACAAGCTGAACCTGTGCTTGGCCACTTGAGAAGAAAAACAAAGAAAAATGAGGAGTCTTGTAACTGCTTTAGTTTTCTAAAGCTTTGGGCTCTGATGTCTTACTTTAGCCAGCTGCCAGCAGGAAAAGGGGCCTCAACACCCAATCCATGTGTTTTGATAATAGGTACAGCAGTGTCTTGAGACTAACAGAAACTCCCTTGTTAGTTGATGAAAGTGAGCCTCAGACTTCAACTTTAAATGCTTTGCATATGGAAGATTTGCATATTATGAGGCATTAAACAAAACTCGATATTCATGACTCATGATTGGTAAGCTAGTTCCTTTCAGGTTCTGATGTTCACATTCTCAGGGTAGTTGTGTTGCCCCCTACCAAGGCCACATTTTGAACTGTGTCTTCACACTAACATCTTCAACCTTGTATCTCATCATCTCACTGCTTGAACCTGTGTAAGACAGCACCAATGCCCTATGCTTTCCACTCATCATGTGCCTTTTAAATTGTCTACTCAGACTCAGTGACTTTAAGCTTTCCACTGAAACCTGATATATTCACAGTGAGACTTCTACAGCAGTTATTCTTTGCCTATTGCTTCTACATGTGTGCTGTTCTAGAACTCTTGGAGTGTTTTGGACTCCCATATCAGTTGTGGTGGAAATGTTCTCTGTATGATGTAAATAAAATAACTGGTTTGGCCTATGTAGAGCACCGTATAAGTGGGTGGAGAATCAGAGGACAGGCTGGTAGGAGAAAAGTGGAGTTACTCAGTTGCCATCTGACCCCAAGAAGAACAGACATATAAGAAATACAGGTGAGCCATGAGCTGGGCAACATGGTGGGTAGATTAGTATATTACAAGAAATTGGTTGAATTAAGATAAAAGAGCTAGCTAGTAATGTGCTTGAGACATGGGCCAAACAGCATGAAGTTAATATAAGTGGCTGATTCATTTCTTTAGGAGAAAAAGCCGCCACGGGCCAGGTTCCAAACCTGTGACCCAAAAGGACCCCAGGAAAAATTTCTACAACAGATGAAGTCCCAACGTGGGCTGAACACCCACATAAAGCTTAAGAAATTTTAAAAATCTTAAAGATCGTTCTAGAACACTGAAACCGAGCCAAAAGCGATTTTCTGAATTGCATATTTTAACTGATTTATGGTACAGAGACAGCGTGGTGTTCAGGTGGTAACTTAAAAATGGTGCATCTGTGGCACACAGCATAAACCCTTATGTTCCATGGAAGGCTTGGCATAAGCGTTATTGATTTAAGTTTTCTGCTTATACCGAACAGATAGGAAACAGAGTCAAAACAGTTTTTCTGGTAGCAGCATTTTCTGAGTCTGCTCTGGTTGCTGCCAGCCAGAGAATGCAGTGGGCTACTCTGCCATATTGAAAAGCTGCCAAAAGGGGTGGAGTCAGGAATTAAAATGATACCCACATTTTAAAAGCTCTTTGGGTTAGAAAATGATTAAGAATTCTCAATAAAACAGAATTAGACTCACAAAACCTCTAAACGAGGTACAATGTATGTAAAATACACATAGGCTTCAGAAAGAGAGAGAGAGAGGGAGAGAGAAAGAGAGAAAGAGAGAGAGAGAGAGAGAGAGAGAGAGAGAGAGAGAAACGGGTAAAGAAACCCTTAAAAAGGAGAAATAGGAATAATGATAAAGGCCATGTAAAGATGGCAGATAAACAAAGAGTCTGGATTATGCTTATTGTGTTTTCTTTTAATTTTTTAACTTTTAATGAGCTAACAGCAGAAAGATGGTTGATTGCTAAGGCTGCTAAGTGGGACAAACATATATATTTTAAAGATATCTTGACTTTGAAATCTGTTTATAAGAATAGGTTGCTTGGGAAAAGAGTTTCTGTTTTTGTTTCCACAGAAGATCAAAACCTGTGGATTGGTTCCAGGCAAATGTGGTTTCATTTGCCAAGGCCACCTGAACATTCTCAGCTTCCAAGCTATCAGCTGATATGATCCAGCCTCAAAACCCCATGAGATTGCCATCATCCTTTGACAGCAGGAAGTAGTAAAAGAAAGCGATGTCCAATTTCCCAAAAATATTGCTTACTAATGTTTGTTTTCATTATAAATGGTTAATGGTCAGAATCAGTCTTTAAAAAAGGGGGGAGAAGGATTCAATATAGAAATGATTAGAAAAGATAAGTGGATTTTGATTTATTGATATAAACTTAAGGTCAATTTTGCTATGCTGCATGTATTTCTCTATTCTTGATTAAGGTATGATACTGATGTAGCTCATTTAAAATTATGATGTATAACTGAGAAATGCAGAATAATAGTCATCTATGATAACCAAACTTATAGACATGGTAGTTAGGTTTTTGTAGGTATACAAAAGTATATTTCAATTGGACAGGTAGTCTTCAAACACTTCAAAGACACGCAGAATATGTCATTTAAATTATTTTAAGAACTTAGACTTTTCTGGACAGTGAGACAGGTCTGTTCCTGGCAGTAACAATGTATTTCAGGAAAATGATGACCACTGAAGAAACTTCATGTGGAATTTACTTTGTGGCAACAGTTAGCCACTGTACAAGAAACTGTTCTGGTATTGACTGCTTGATAGTATGCTGTATAAACTGGACATGCAGTTTCCATAGGAACATGACGTCTGAATGTTGGCAGAGCAAGCATAGATGGTCCTTCAGGTTCCTGCTTTGCAGAAAACATTGCCAGGAATTCTTTAGGACACAAGGAGAAGTGACTGATGGACAGTGCCAGATTTCCTGCATCTCTGAAAGGTATGCCAGAGACTTGGGCCATAAAGGCTGAAGATGGTGCCCCAACATTACAAAGGAACTGTGGGTGACTGTCCAGGCAGACAGGTGTCATCTCTGTCATTTTCTAGACTTTGGAAGTTGCTTGCACTTTCTGTTTATTTGGATAATATTATATCCTTCTGTGGTCTTTGATGTGGTTGAAGGTTTAATAATTATAGATATAGTTCTTTTTGGTTTAAAAGGTAAAATAAATGTGAAACTTTAGACTCACAATGATAAGGTAGATAATGGAATATTCTCTTTAATTTTGTGAATACAAATAGACTGGATATTGTGACTGTAATTCCTGCTTGAGAGTTGTTCTGTTGTAATTTTGCTATATGGAAATTGAAACCTTCCTTTTTAATTAGACAGAAAAGAGAAAATGTGGTGGAAATGTTCTCTGTATGATGTAAATAAAGTAACTGGTTTGGCCTATGTAGAGCACTGTAGAAGTGGGTGGAGAATCAGGACAGTCAGGTAGGAGAAGGGTGGAATTAGTCTGTTTCCATCTGACCCCGAGAAGAACAGACATGTAAGAAATATAGGAGAGCCATGGGCTGGACCACGTGGTGAGTAGATTAGTAGATTACAAGAAATTGGTTGAATTAAGATAAAAGAGCTAGCTAGTAATGTGCTTGAGACATGGGCCAAACAGTATGAAGCTAATATAAGTGTCTGATTCAATTCTTTAGGGGAAAAAGCTGCCACAGACCAGGTTCCAAACCTCCAGGCCCAAAAGGGCTCCAGGAAAACATTCTACAACAATCAGTGTCTAAGTATTTGAGATGAAGGGGGTAGAAATAAAGTACATTTTTATTTCAAATAATAAAATCTCGGCTCATCCTTTACATAAGTCATGTAATAAAAGTTATAAATATGAAAATGTACAAGAGGTACACAAAGAGGACTGGAGGAAATTGTTTACTTATGTTAATATAAAAATTTTAAATTATTATAATAAAAAATACAAAGGACACTTTATAATATAGAATAGTTTAGATTTTCGATGATATAAACCAGTTTTTTTATATTCAATGTTTTCCCAAAGACCTAAGTTTGGTTTTTATTACCCATATCAGGTAGCTCAAAACCATCATAATTGAATATCCAGGAGAATCCAACTTCTTCTGCTTTCTCAGGTACCTACAATCATGTTCATTAACCACACTCAGACATTAACACATAACTAGAAAATAATTTGACAACAAAAAAGTTTAATAATATATCAAATACATTCAAAATCTCACACTAAAATAAAATATCTTGATTTATTTCTTATAATATTTTAACTGACTTTAAATTTACATTCAAATACAAAGAACTTACTGCAGAGGTAATCAGTGTTGGATAATTTGAAATATCATGAAGAACCTTTACTCATTTTAGTCACAGATTTGCTCTGTTACTATCAAACATAACAGGAATTACACAATCTGATTTTATCTACTTACACATTTGATGTGTTTAATAATGTACAAGGAGAAACAGTACATTGAGTTACAGAGAACATTTTCTTGAATTATCAAAAGCAGAATTATGAACAGGGGAGGAAGGTAAGATACTAGGCATGCCTAGGGATGTCTTACATCTGACTGGAAGTGAAGTAGTGTTGTTTGACTGCAGATGTATTGTAGAATATGGATAGGCAAATATAACACAGTGAAAAACAAAAATAGTGGGGGTGAGCAGAAAAAGAAAGAAATAAGTACAAGAGAGCTGTGCGCAGAGACTATACTTTTGCATTGCATTGTTCATGTTCTGGTAGCATAAATTCTATTTATGAAAGGAAGTAAAAATTTGCCAGCTTCAAGGTCTTGCAGTTTTTTCTGCATACTGGGTAGGGAAAGGAAGCCACAGCTGAACGGAAGTCCTTTCTGGCCTTCTGTGCACCTGGCTAAAGCATATGAAAATTGAAACCATGGAGATTTGGTACCCTCCAATGTATCACGGCCTACATGCACTGCACCTTGATGTTTAGAGTATAATGATGGCTCCCTGTACACACTTTGTTAAGGATAAAGTCCTGTCCCAAACCCACTACATGATTGTGACTTAGGAAAGATAAAATTGCAGAATTACATATTTTTGATAATTTATATCATGACATAAAGTCACGTATATTACATGTGCTATTGGCATGTGTTATCACATAAGCATAGATACCTTCTTTGAGAAGTGAAGTGGTTTGCCTGCCAGGATCATTTATATGTAGCCCTTTTTTGATATTGATGTAGTACGGAAATCATAGCTCTGTTTGAAACAGGATTTCTCTTATGAAAGATGATTTAATTTATTGATTGATGTCAATTACATTTCATGTGTAATTTCTATAGAAATAAAGTGTGTGGATTGAAGATATTGGCCACAGATAATGTACTATAGACACAGCCAATATCAATGAACATTTTAAACAACGAACATTTTATACATATATATACTCATTTTTTAGAGTAAAGCTCTTAATTCTAACTATACATTAATTTTTGGAAAATCTTTGTAAATTTCTAAGAAAAATAAAACACCTGAACCAGAATGACTTGCTAGATTACTAAATAATACTGGTGCTAAAATAATAGTTCATGACACAGACAAGTTGAAAGAATATCTATCGCGGTAGAAATTTGTTGTGAGATATGTTTTAAATGGGGTTTATTTTGTGAATATTATTGATAAAATAGAGACAGTTTTAAGAGAAAATGAAAGGATAAGGTTGTAGCGTGTTGGAGCGTTTTTAAGGAAAACTCTTTATCTCTATATTGTATGTTTGAACTTTTGTGTCATTGGCCTGAACTGTTTATTTAGTAGGGAACTCTTGCGAGAGAGAATGTCAGCTTTTTGTCCTGGTCCTCTCCCTCAAAGGTCTTTGTTTTATTATTTTTGTTTAAATTTTTTAGAGTTTTTATTTATTATTTTAAAATTTTTATTTATTTTTTTAAATTTTTTATTTAATTTTTAAAAATCTTTATTAATATGAGTTTTAAATTTTTTTGTGATTAAAGTAGACTTTTTATGGAAATAATGAGCTTTTGGAGTGTCTTAATAGTTTATTTATGTCAGACATTATAGTCTTATATTTTTTATGTTGAGATGTCTTAAAATAGGTAAGTATGAAATATATTATTATATAAAAAAGCAAAAGGACTTTTGGGTGGAGATAACTTTTAAATGTGTAATCTTGGAAATAATTTTTTATTATTATTGTGACAAAGTGAGAAAAATTTTGAACATTTATCTGATAAGGCATTGTAGAAAGGAAAAAAAATATGTAGAAAAGAAAAGGAAGAAAAGAATATACTCAGATGTAATGAGAACTTATGGCCAGCAGATGTTGTTGTCGTGATCAGTAGTGGCAGCAATGGTGCAGGAAACGAGGTGGTGATTTGTCTGGGAGGGTCTTTTTTAGATCTTTTAACAAATCTTACCAGGCGTGCACCACCAGAACGGGTCAATCTATCTCTCAGGAGGTTTGTAACTTGCAGATTCGTTCCTGGTTGTGTACAGGAGGCTTGTGCACAGCTGGTAACCAAAGTCGTTAAGACCGGCTCTGTCAGCAGGGGGAGGAACCTGGCAGGTTTGTGGAATTAGCCCCGTGTTGGGCGCCAATTATCGCAGTAGAAATTTGTTGTGAGATATGTTTTAAATGGGGTTTATTTTGTGAAAATTATTTATAAAATAGAGACGGTTTTAACAGAAAATGAAAGTATAAGGTTGTAGTGTGTCGGAGCGTTTTTAAGGAAAACTCTTTACCTCTATATTGTACATCTGAACTTTTGCGCCATTGGCCTGAACTGTTTACTTAGTCAGGAACTCTCGTGAGAGAGAATGTCGGCTTTTTGTCCTGGTCCTCTCCCTCGAAGGTCTACTTTTGGAATCTTTTATAGTTAACTACGCCTCGCTCGTCTTTAGTCTTCTGACGTGATCATTCACATATATAATTTCTGATTTCCCGCTACAAATATCTGTCCACAAATTCAACCCTACAGAAAGCTCTTGAAGGAAATCTCCAAACTAAGGAATCCACATACATGAATAAAACCACAAACAATTGATAAACCCACAGAAGAACAACCCAAAGAAAGGAAATATAC
Organism: Sigmodon hispidus; assembly: GCA_004025045.1. Classification (NCBI taxonomy): domain Eukaryota; kingdom Metazoa; phylum Chordata; class Mammalia; order Rodentia; family Cricetidae; genus Sigmodon; species Sigmodon hispidus. Next base: position 16,723 of record PVIH01015730.1, read on the forward strand.
ACAAACTATCACCAAAAATGACAGGAAGTAACAATCAGTGGTCATTAATATCCCTTAACATCAAAGAATTTAACTCACCTACAAATAAATACACCCTAACATGATGAATACAAAAACAAAAGCAAACCCATTGCATACAAGAAAAAAAAAACACCTAAACAAACAAACATATAAAAAAAGCAAAAAGCAAAGCATGTCCAAACTGCAAACCACAACCACTGAACAGCTTGGGATTTGAAACACCTTGGACTGACAAATTGGATCCCACTTTCTCTAGAGGATCACTTGACTCAGTCTTGATGTTGGGGGGAAAAACCTGGATCTGCCAGGAGTGGAGGCTAAACTGAGCAATATTGGGAAATTTGGACAATGGGACATTGGGACCTTGGGACCTCCTGCCCATGCTGGTGAGGAGATGGGGAGATGTGGAGAAGAGAGAGTGACCTGAGGGGGTAGGAGGGGAAAGGGACCATGAATAAGGATATATAAAATGTGACTTTATTCATAAAAAAGTATCGCGGAATAAACTTGTTATTAATTGATATGTTTTAACTAAGATTTATTTTGTTATAATCTTGAGTAAAAGAAAGTTTAGTAACGCGCCGAAGCCGCTGTCGTACTGAGCCACCGCGCGCAGGCTGGGCCAGAAGTATTGTTTTTTTTTTTTTTTTTTGTCGCCGCAGCCGCTGTGCGCAGCTGCGCGACACCGCCGCCGAGCGCCACCGCAGCCGCGCGCCACCGCTGCCGAGATTCCCCCTACAAAAAAGAGTAAATGAAAGCACTTAACATAAAAAAAAACAAAACGAAAAAACAAAAAACACCTCAACTCTAAAGACAAACACAGGCTCAGAGATAAGAGATGGGAAAAAAATTTTCAATCAAATAGCCCCATGAAAAAAAGATGATGTTGCTATCCTAGTAGCCAACAAAGTAGACTTCAAACTAAAGGCAATGAAAAGAGACCAGGATGGACATTATTTATTCACATTAGGAAAATTGATCAAGATGAGATCTCAATACTGAATATTTATGCCCCTAATATAAGGGCATATTCATATGCAACAAAAAAAAAACTGCTAAAACTTAAACCCCACATCAGAAATCACACTGTAATAGTGAGAGACTTTAATACCCCACTTTCACCCTTGGATAGGTCAACCAGACAAAGTCTCAACAACAAAATAATGGGTTTAACAGATGTTATGTTGCAAATGGATTTATAAATGTTTACGGAAGTTTTCATCTGAACACAAATAAATATACATATTTCTCAGCACCACATGGAATTTTCTCTAAAATTGAACACATACTTCGCCATAAGGCAAATATCAATAGTTACAAAAAATGGGAATAACCCCTTGCATTGTATCAGACCACCATAGAATAAAGTTTGAGTTCAATGACAAGAAAAATCACAGAAAGCTTACAAACATAAGGAAACTGAAAATCTCTACATTGAACGACCTAGAGTCTACTGTTCTCTTCCTCAGTTAGTCTCACAGAACATCCCATTAGATTTTTCCTAAGCTCCTGTAGGAGACACAGCTGAGCAATAAGTGAGCACCATGTGAGTGTCTGAGCTGTAGGTTTAGACTATAAAGTTAGAAGTTACATTTCCTGTTTAATAACAGGCTAGAAAATGGATGATCAAACTCATCAAGTAAGAAAACAAAATATCTAGAAAGCATGATTGATTCTTTCCTTAGCCTGTTGTCAACATTCAATAGTTAAATGAGGGTAACTTGAGACCTACAGTAGGAAAAATCCTGATAACCTCTCCCTCCCTCTCCCACTCACCCTCCTTCCCTGCCTCCCTCCCTGCCTCCCTCCCTGCCCCCTCCCTCCTCTGCCTTCTGAATTGAAACACTGTCCTAATCAGAGCAACCTCTCAGGATATGTTTTATGTTTTACATTGTAAAGAAATCTATGTAGATTCATAAGGTTTTTTTAACATATGATGCTGATGTTCAGACAGAGTCATTTCTGCCCATGACACCAACTTTCTACATCTTGTTCTTATGACTTGTATTGTTATATTAAAAACTTACATCCAATAATATTCACCTTTATGATAAAAGAGATTTCTAAGGATGTAAATGGTTGAGGGAAACAAGAAAAGAGATAAGAGAAGTGTGTCGATTAATCATATTCCTTTTGACAGGTTGATCAAGCCCACTGTGATTTTGCATCACTCACTTGCAAATTTTAGAGAAATAGGAGATCTCAGTTTGTTCAGTTTTAAGTAGCCACAGCTCTTCTACTCATCTCTTGGAATGCTGATTTTCCCTTTTTCTGAGGAAGCACCTTCAGAAATTAAACAATTAACAATCATTTGAATAAAGTCAAACCACTGAAGATCCTTCAGATCTGTGCCTGATGATCACAATTCTCAGGGAAAGCAGAAAGACTTGAGACATGATTAGGTGTGACATCTAACCTATCTCATTGTTCCCCTAATCTGGAACACTGTCTAATTAGAGTACCAATGAGGCTTTATGCTGAATCTCCTGGAAAAGAGAAACCACACTTGCAACAGACTGTAAGAATTTCATCCTGGTAACGTCAGCAGGTATTTATGCAATCAGAGGTAATTTCCTGTACATAGTTTGTGTTAGACTATTTCTGCACTGTCGATATTCTCCATGTGCACCCTCTGCTGGCTCTGAGCACTGCTGCAGGGGGGTTTGTGTCAGAGTTTACACTGAAGTCCTCTCACTGTGTCAGTAGTAGTACAATAGTAAATGGCAGAATCTTCCGGTCTTAAATTGCTCATTTGCAGGTCGACAGTGCTTTTAGAGTCATCTCTGGAGATGGTGAATCTGCCTTTCACAGACTGTGCATAGTATGCTTCATAATTGTAAGCTTTGCTTCTAATTTGAGCCACCCACTGCAACTGTTTCTCTGGAGTCTGGCGGACCCAGTTCATCCAGGCATTACTGAAAGTAAATCCAGAGGCTGCACAGGAGAGCCTTAGGGACTTTCCAGGCTGCACCAAGCCTCCTCCTGTCTCCAGAAGCTGCACCTCACACTGGACACCTGAAAAAATGAGAAACATGTCAGTAAACTGTCATAAATATCTACTGTCCTTCACAGTCAAGTCCACTCAAACACTCAGTATTTCTTCTAATCTACAAATTACCTTTTAAAAGACCAACAAGGAAAATCCAGTTCAGTCTCAACTCCATATTGTATGTTCAATGTTCAGTGATAAACACTGACAGGGAAGACCTGTGAGTGCAGATCTGTTTGTCTTTGTCAGTGCTGCAGAGTCAAGCCTGGTTTTCATGAGCAGAAAATCAAAATAATTTGCATGTCTTCCTGCTATATTATGAACATAGGGACAGGAGCCTTAGACAAAACCAATAATGGTGCATCTTTCTGAGATGAAATAAGGACCAAAGTGGCATTTATAGCATCAAAGTATCAGTTATTATTCTGGCCATGTAGTTTAGTGAATAGATTTTTTTGCATGCCTGAAGCTCTGCATTCCCATCATTGCATGATTATCAACAGGGTGGAGCAGAAGAATGATAGGTTATATTTGGTCTATAAAAAACTGTGTGCTAACAGAAAAAAGAGAAGAAAGAGGACATGAAAATAGAGATTATTTATTTAGTATATATTTATGGTTTTATGTAGAAATAAGTTTTTAGCCTTACTTCATTGAGTTCTCTATGTGTAAAGTTTTTTTTGCAATATTTGCATAGATTACTAAATTAATTTGTAGGAATTTAAGATAAGAAAAACAGAAATATAGTCATTTAAGAAATGTACATGTCTCAGTAAAGAATGAATGAATAAATTAAAATTTAAAAATTTTGTTGAAGTCATAGCTCAGAAATATAGTGTAGTATGTAATAAAGCTCAAAGAGTGATCTTTAAAATAAAAAAGTCCTACTACACTAATTTTGAAGATATGAATTTATTATTTAATGTTTTTAGAGCTGACCTTCTCCATCTAACATATAGACATGATCTTCACCATTACAAATGGATTCCTATCCGTTCTGTGACATTTCTCAAACACCCAGTGCACCTATTTCTTTCCATGCCATGTCCTTCTTCTCCCTATAACTTTAAAGACTTGCCTTTCTCTCACCACCATCCAGGTCTACTCTTTCTCACATCAAAGTTCCACCTGGAACTTGATAGAGGTAACCTGCATTTTCCCTTTTCTAAACCCTATTCTTTTCCTGGGATCTTCCTCCCCATGCCATGATGTTTTCTTTGCTATTTCTTAACAGATATAGAGTCTTCAACATGGTCTTGATTTCCTAAAATGCTTGGTAGACATTGTCCTTACTTACCATATGGACCTCCTACTCTTCAAGTTCATACTTCTCAGTGATTCCATACTGCCTTGCCTTTTCAGATTATTTTATCCCCAGGCCTTCTTCAGCAGAACAGTGGTTTTGGTTTTCTCTTACCTCCCAGGGCTATCTAGTATCAGTGTGGAGATCACATGAACAGTGTCAAGAATGGGCAAAATCACATGCAGTAGTCCTAAAGTACAATCAGATAATGATTGAATATTTCAAGAAAATAGAATCTTCTTACATGGTACCCAAGCAGAAAAGTGAGCATCAACCCAGCTACTGTCACTTTGGCCTATAATGAAGTCTTGCCTGCAAGAAGCAAATATGTTTTCTAATATTATTTTATATTCTCAGATAAAATTATAAATCCCTTGTCAATAAAGCTCTTGTTTTTAAAATCGCAGATGAAGATTATTAGAAATCCATTTTAGGTACAAATGCAGAGAACAAGTGACTATGAGATATCCAACTACACTTGATGCATCCTCAGGGTTAACCTACATCTAATATCAGGGTAAAATCCTAAGAGAGGGGACAAGAAGACATAAAGTACCGGAACAAGGCTGTGACATGGTATATGCTAGACAAGACAGGACTGCTGCAACGATGAAGTTTTGAAAATATTGTTGTGTAAACTGAACATTAGTATAGGAGGAAGCCCCTCAAATTCCAGCCCCTAAATGAGGAGCTCTAGGTAATCAATGGCTGACGTGAAAGAATCAGTTTCTTCAAAGAAAAGCTCCCTTATATGTTATTTCAATATACATTTATTGCTTTAAACACATGTACATATACATAACTATAACTGAGTTCAATACATTACACACATACACTGATAAAAGTATTTATTACAGTTGAAGAATCATGACTTTGGAGGTAATGAGAGTTGAATGTTGGAGGAGTTGGATGGAGTATATTGATGTGTACAGTCCTAAGGTTAAGAAATTCTAAAATATATATTATTTAACAGACAGCAAGAAAATCTCCTGTCACACTAAACTCCTTGGTAAGTGATGTGTGTTCATTGCTAAACACTCAATGGGAAACCAGGGTATCCAGGGCTATGCTTCTCAACTAGAGCTGTATGGTCAGAGTGAGACCTGGCTTGAACTTTCAGCTGCTATATTATGACATTTGTGGTAAAATTATTAGACATATGAATACCTAGAGCAAAGGAAAGAGACAAAACTGAGGTGTAGAAAAATAATTAATTACCTTTTTATTATCATGTATTGGTAGTATAATTCAAAGTCTAATATCATTATGTTTATAACATCAGGCATTCCTCTCCCTTATATGCTCCACAGAGGTCCTGAGAAATTTTTCATAATTTTACAGGAAGCAGCCAAGTTTGAAAATGTTGAATTTCAATATTAAATTGTAAATGTTTATTTCAAAAGTGCAGTTTAGTGTGGATTCATTCACAGTATTAAAGGATAATAGTATGTAAAGTATAGAGTATTATTTTTGGTAAATTTTAACTTTTTGTATTTATTATTAATCTAGTATGGGCTGTGTTGAATGAAGCACTCTTGCATATTAGATCTCTGTATTTAAAAATCTTTAAAAATTAATAAAGAACCAAGTATATAAGAACAAACAGGTGGTGGGAAATTTAGAGCCTTCACTGTGGGGCCCGCTCTGATATTCTTCCATCTCTCCAGTTCTGTCTCCTACCCAGAACATGACACTATATAATGACTGAGGATAAGACTCAGCTTGAGGAGTCTTTAAATTGCTTCTTCATAGGACAAGATTATCAGGGCCGAGTTTTTCCAGTAGAATAATTCATTATCTTTTGACATATACTATATTAAAGTGATTGAGAGGGTCTTTGAAATCTATAGTTCCTACTTTTGTAGCATCCCCAGGAGAGTGACGTAGATTTTAGGAACTCACTACATTTCACTGTGTCAGATCTTGTATTCTTACAGGTAAGGCTTATAATTGCCATAGACGACAACTTCCTGATCCTTATATGTACTTAAATAAAAGTATAAACTTTGAGGAGAGCCAGGTAACACCCTTTCTGCCCCCTCTTTTGGACTTTTAAGCTTCTGATTACCTAATTTATTTTGCTTTATCATTTTGTAGTCTCATAGGGGAATTATTTGGTGTTCACTATTGATTATATAAGTTTAATATCATTTGACAATTTAAGTATAAAACATTAGACTGTCTCTCTGTTGAGGTTAAAAGAATAGGCACTGTAGCTGATTAATCTCCCTTACATGTAAGGATTGTTCTAAGTATTTGTAGACAGTTTTATATATTCTCAGCAATCCTGTACAGGTCAGGAAGGGTGTCCTAGGAATATTGTATTACTGTGTTGCATCAGGGCAGCCATAATATGGAATACTTTAAAGGTTGGAAACTGTCTTCTCTTGAGAAATCTAGCATGTCACATGGGAAGTCAGTTCTGAGAAACTTGCATGGGTCCTGCTAGTACAAATCTAACAGCAAACCATCATTCATATTACACTTTTTTTCTGTTGATGGTGTTTCAAAATTCACAGAGAAGGGAAATTCTCTTTCTATCTTCACTCTGTCATTTTTATTTGAACAAGGAAAATCATGGTGGTGTTGAGACTTTACATTGTATAGATGATAATGGTATAGCACTAGGAATTAAAAAATGAAATATTTCTTTTTCCTTTTTTATGGTACGGGAAAAATTTCCTGAGTAATGTGATCTGCAGAAAATGGCACAGAGAATAATGAAATATAGGAGAATAAATTCCAAGAGAACATTAAATATAGTCAAAGGAAACAGACATCTCAATCAACTTTCAAATTTGGGATACACAAGTAAGTATACGGAGCCAGATCAGATGGTAAACTAATTGGGATTTCTAGTCATGGGATCTTGTTTATAAAACTTTCTGGTTTTTATCAGAGTAGAAAAGTTTAAACCAGAAGATCCCATTGTTTGTTATTGTTGCTTTAACCAAAACTGAAGGTAGCCATATTAGGGTCAGGGTTATTTCTGCTTCTGTCATTCAGCTTTTGCAGAGCACAAAAATATGTTCTTCTAAAGAAATACAAACCTAATTTAAAAAAGCATATATACAAAATAAGTGGATTCAGACATGCCAAAATATAGCAGAACCAAAGACAAAAGAGGTCCTAGGTTGCTCTTGCTGCCTCCAAAAAAAAATGTATTTTATGAGAATTTCATACAATATATTCTGATGTTAATTTAATCTAGATCTTGTGACAAAGACTATTCAATTTTAGAAAAAAAAGGGATGAAACTCCAGTGCTCCAGGTGACATGAAGAGTCCACTTACATTTCCAGTTTGAAATTACACTGCTGTGGCTCCAGTATTATGTAATAGGAATCGAACTTGTTGCCAAGTAACAATTTCTATACCTTAAGGATTCCACACCATGACCTTTACCTCAAACTCTAACTCAAAAATTATTCCTAATAATAATAATAATAATAAAGTTGATTACTACTATCAAAAGCAATTCAGAATTAGACTTACCTATAAATAGATATATAAGGTTAGATTTTTAAAAGGAAAGATGATGTTGTGGATTTCCCACATGAGAAGAGATACATACTAAGAAGGCCTCACAAGGGTTTATTTAAGAGAATTCCCAGGCAGGTACAGAAACAAAAGCAGGACAGGAGGAGAGAAGGGGTGTGTATGGGTTTACTTAGTCATGTTTAGGGCATGCCTCCGTATGCATCCAGGGAGGTGCTTCTGTAAGCAGTGCCCAGGGACGTGCCTCCTTACTAGGTGCATCTCACCAGAGCAATGTTGGCTCAGCCATCTAGAGTGCCAAAAATACTTATAAAAGTGACTCCTGAAAAACCTTTAAGGACTATTTTCAACAAAATTTGCTGTGGTATTAGGTAAATCCAATTGAATTTTGAAAGAAAATTTTGTTTCTTTCATTATTGTTAATTTGTATTTTACTGGTCAAATTAATATTATAGTTTATTTCTTCTATTCCAGGAACATTTTTATTCTTTTAGGTACCTGATATCACACACACACACAAACACACACACACACAAAGATATTCTATATATGTATGTATCTTATATATCAATACAATAATGGGTTGCTAAGGCTTTTTATTTTATTAAAAACATCATGTTAATAGCACTAGTCACTAATAAGGATCTGGTCAAGTTATGGAGTACTCTAGGGGCATTCTGATGCAGCATCACATTATTCTCAGCACAGAACAAACTCTGATGATCTAGGTCCAGATTTATCAATACAACTAATTTGTGGTTATCTTCTAGGTCAGAAGCAAATTCTTTTCTCACACGTTTAAAAATGTAATTTAAGATTGTAAACATGCATATTTACTTAATATGATGTTTTAAATCCTAATACCAAATGATGTGTATTCTTATACAAAGTATTCTAACTTTAGGAGACAGAAACCATTTTACAACAGAGTCTTTGCACCTCACACATACACACTTGAATTTAGGATAGATTCTCTTGTGAATTACAGGAAGGTAATAAAGAAGCAACATTGTGTGGATCCCATGTCATTCTATGTCTTATTCTCTAGACAACACAACAAATATTTCTGTGAACAGTCTACGATGTGCTTTGAAATATAGAATTTTTATAGGTGGAGGGGGTGAAAATTCAAAAGGGGAATCACTCTTTTTTTGTGAACACCATGGCCATGCTTAAATCAGCTGAGTTCTAAAAAGTTGATTTTTGTTAGAAAAAAGTATCCCTAAGACTAGAGTGGTCACTCAGCTAGTACAGGCTGGGTATACACCCAAAAGGACAAGAACGTTTACCATATATACAATCTTGAAAGGCTGATTAAGAAATAAGCTAATGTGACCTTACAAAAATACGGTATTTTAGGATCAGACAGAAAAGAACCCCATGCTTCCCTGTCATTAAAGAGTGAGAAGCAAAGTCAGAGACAACAAGACTTTTTCTTTCCCTGTGCCAGAGTTCCTGTGCTCAGTTAGAGCTGAGCTCTCTCTGCTGGTTCAGAGCTTCTCTGCAGGGAGGTTTGTGTCTAGGATCAGACAGAAGACTCCTCATTGTGTGTCTCCTGCACAGTAATATGTGGCTGTGTCCTTGGTGGTTACAGAGTTCAGCTTCAGGAAGAATTGGTTCTTGGAGGTTTCTCTAGTAATGGAAATTGGGCTCTTCACTGACAGATTGTAGACAGTTTCCCCACTGTAAGTTATGTAACCCATCCACTCTAGGTTCTTCTCTCAGGACTGCCTAATCCAGATCCAGTAGTAACCACTGGTGATGGAGAAGCCAGTGACAGAGCAGGTAAGGAAGATCGACTGTGAGGGCCTCACCAGGCCATGTCCTGACTCTTGAAGCTGCACCTGGGACAAAATTCCTTCCAACAAGGGAGTCAGTTCTATCAGTTACATGTTATCATAATCCCTCGTGGACACAACAATCAAATGGAAATACTCACCAGGCATGGCTGTCACCAGGTAGAGAAAAGGGTTAGGGTTAGGGTTAGGGTTAGGGTTAGTGACCCTTCAGGTCACAGGTCCCCAATTCCTTGTACTGCTGGTCGGGCACATCCTCTGTGATACACAGCTTGTCTTCCAGGGTCCAGATGAAAAATGTTTGCCAGAATAATAAAAAGAAATGCATAAAAGCTCATGTATTTCTTTTTTAGATATACTCTTTTTAAGTATAAATAGAAAAATAAAGTATAATTAACATTTTACACAATGAAAATATACACCAAAATTAGCTTTTAGTATACACACTGTTTTCAGTTAGAGATAACATAATGCATAAAACTATTAGCAATGAAATTAGTTTACTTCTTATTATGTAAAAAATCAGCATTCCAAAAGAATACAACTTCTTTCAATTGTTCTCACATAGAATATTGTCTAACCAATGAGAGTGCTATAAGAATATGTACCACAGTGTGGTTAAGTAACAAATAACTTAACAAAGATCTCTTAGAAAGTCATCAATTAGAATATGGCCATAAACATTGGTGTGTGGCTAGGTGTAAACATTTCAGCTAAAGCAATACAACACTAGGGCAGTAAGCTTACCATGTAAGTCGAGAGATGTTTGGGTTATTGAGCAGAAAACAGAATCTTGGATGAACCTGGTAACTTTCAATAATACCTTGAGTATAATACAGACAGAAGCATTGACCTAATATACATACAATAATGCATGTGCATTTATTGAGATGGAAACACAAGGGAAATTAGAATATTATGTGGAAAAAGATATTTCTCTTACATGTCTGCAAACATAAAATTATTCAAAATAATCTTTTGTAGCAGTCTAGACCAACAAGATCATGCAAACCACATATCTGAAAACATTATTAGAGTCAAAGGTATGAATACTAAGAATATGTTAAGAAAAGACTATTTGTATATAAATCCTATTGAAAAAAAGTAAATCATTCCAAGTACTGTAAGTCTAATCAACTACTCAGAGTTACTTAAGTTATAGATTATTGAGGAAAGTTTAAATTGCTACATTACTAGATATCATAATCTCAAACTCCATTCTAAATATATATCCAATTCCACATAGATAGGTGAGGTTATCTCTACTCATTAAGAAAACCTCTCTTTGCAATATTAACAAAAGTAAAAAAGGCAATGTTGTACAAAGACAAATTTGTACAATAAAAGAAAGAGAGAAATGATAAAATTAGTACAAATTTGTGGTAGTCATAGTGCATCTGTGAGAATTAGCTGTGACCTACTGTGGTTTCTTTATCTGTAACTTAGGCTACCTTGGCTTGAGAAGGTTTGGAATTTATTTTTTATATTTCATGTATTTTAGAGAAAAAGAGAAATTTTATTACTGTATGGTTTTTCTAATATTTTATGAATGTTTTACTGTTTTATATAAAGTTTGATATTGATTTTCAAAAAACAACACAAGATATAATGGAAACTAAACTTTTAATTTTTTTTTACAAAATGGGCATAATTGAAGAACAAAGACATAATCTCAGCTTTTTTTGTTTATTTTCACAGTGAAAAGAACTCTCACATAATGAGGATAGAATTTCTGTGGATCTTAGGAAAATGAACTGTATCTGTCAGTGAAAAGGTGACACCATATAGATTCAATGTGATTCCTGTTAGATTTAGATAAAATGGCTACACTTGTGTGAGAGATTTCATAGGTGAGTAGATTTAAATTTCCATGAAGACTAGCATGTTATGTAATATATATATTAAATACTTTTCTGGTGGGGGAATTCTATTTTCCAGTCCACTGAAAGACAATAATCCATGCTTAAAATATTTGAATTTACAGAGACACTGACTTTACTGAAGGAATATGGTTGTACAAATTCCATGACCAGAGAAGAAAATCATGAAGTGATAAACTAAAATAGGCAAAAGAAGATATCATATCTCCACCTGATGTTTACCGCCCTCAGGAAGAAGAGGTTTGAACCTTGGTTGGTATTATAGTCCAGTATCTGGACCCAACTTCCTCTTGATTTTATCTTAAAAATATGTTCTATTCTAATCAAGAAAACTGACCAAGGGTCTGCTTGAATCAGAAAAAAAAGACACAGGAATATTCATGTGCTACCTCATGTAATTTCAGTGAAGCACACATAATGGCTTTCACCCTCATAGCTGTTATTTTGCATTTGTTCATAGTAGACTCTACCTTGTATTAGTAAATAACAGTAAAAATACGTGTAAATGTGTAAAGGATATCAGTTACCTACAGATCCTTTATTTAGAAAGATTATTTTTGGAACTGTGAAATGAAAGACTACCTAGATTGTTGAGAAGAGTGCTCAATTAGGATTTTATAAATGTTTGGGATTAAATGTGTGTTCTGTATGTGCTGTCTGCCCCCTAATGGCCCTGAGTGGCCTCACAGTGAGGTTTTTGTTTGGGTTCACAAAAAAGTCCCTTCAATGTGTTTCTACTACAGTAATAAGTGGCAGTGTCCTCAGGTTTTACATTATTCATTTGCAGGTAGAGAGTGCTCTTGGCATTGTCTCTAGAGATAACGAATCGATCCTTCATGGATGGTGCATAGTTTGTTGTACTGCCATCTTTGCTAATATTTCCAACCCACTCCAGGGCCTTTGCTGGTGTCTGTCTGAACCAGTACATCCAGTAGTCACTGAAAGTAAATCCAGAGGCTGCACAGGAGAGTCTCAGGGAGGACCCAGGTTTCACAAGACCACCACCAGACTCCAAAAGCTGTACCTCACCCTGGATACCTGAAAACACAGAAATTTAGAATCAAGAAAGTGTCATACATGCCTAGTGTCCCTCATATTCACATCAGCTCACACATTCAGCATCTATTTCTCTTCATAAATTACCTCTTAAGAGAGTAACAAGGAAAAGACAGCTCAACCTCAACTCCATGCTGATTGCTGAGTTGGAAGTCTTGGTATCCACAGCTGAGCTCCTCTGCCTGAGCTGCAAGGTCAGTTCTGGACTGCTTTTCATAAGCAGAGAGATGCCTCATTTGCATATCTTCCTGCTATATAGCAAACTCTGTAGTGGGAATTTAAAAATGGTATGTCTCCTGTTATTTGTAAATATTAGAAAAAGTCAGCTTATAATGATGTAGGAAAAAATTAAAATAGAATTACATCATTTTTCTAATTGTCATCTACTTCCTTATTATTGCTTGCAAATAAAAGATAAATTTTGATGTCTGTTTCAACTCAATTGTCCATGTCCTGAATTATAAACAGCAATTACATTTTTTCTGATGCTCATATTTGTAAGAGTTACCTGTACTCTGTGGGATACATCACTAAACGTCATAAATTTCCCTGAGTTTGCTCCCACTCAGAGTGTAGCTGCTTTCTGAAGTTTGGAACTTCTTCCTGTATTGAGATCATGAAACATACCTGAATTCCAGTGTTTAGCTAAGAACCCGTACAAAGCTTGTCTAATGTGTTTGTACCCAGGAGTCTGTGTATTTCTTTCTTGTGTTATTATCTAATTCAATACACCTTTTCTTTACACTTACTTGTTTATTTGCTAGGCACATAAAGAGATTAATATGCTGAACTTCAATGCATAGCTCAGCTTTCATTTTTTCGTGTCCTTCATGTGTACCACCTCAGAACTCACAGAAGACGGCCACACTTATAAAATATACTTTCTACAGTTTGTTTATTGCCCTGATTAGGCCATTATTAGTCCTAATTTTACTTGGGAGTCCTTAAGTTATGTTTTTCATTCCCAGAAATTGTAGCAGTTCATCTGCAGGATGTACATCTTTTTGACTATTCCCTGAATATATTTTATCATGAATGACTCAAGCTTGCTTTGGATCCAGCCTTTATTGCTTCTATGGTGTCTGACAATTTCATAGGACAATTAAATAAAAAGTTTATAATGTGTTTACTAATTGATTTAAATTTGAATGGGCACCAGTTTTCAGCATTGGAGATAAATCAGATGAGCTTTGGGATGTCACTGGGAAACAATATCTGTCTCACTCTTTAGCAAGATGAGCAAAGAAGACCACATACAGGTCAGCTCATAGATTTCTGGACCTGAAATAAATTATTAGAAAAAAAATGACTGTGAAGCTTTCAAGTAGAATGATCAAATGCTCAGGTTTCTTGTGGAAACTACAAAGCAAATAGTGAGGCTGTCAGATGAAATGCCTGTTGAAATCAGAGTAAATAGGAAGGTTTATGAATATTTCATCCATTACAAGAAAAGACTGATCACTGATCCCAAGACACCTGTGATGGCAAGCAGCAAACACAAGATGGTTCAACCTTTAATTTATACACAAGTAAATGAGATATATATATACATATATATATATATGTAGTAGGATTATATGTTAACTGTATGTTACATTTTAAATAATTTTCCACCTATGGTTTTAATGAAAAGCTGATTGGCCAAAGGCAAACAGGAAGTGTTCCCAGGGCTAACAGGCTAAAAAAGATCTAAGTGCAGGAAGAACAGAGACAGATGCCAGAGAGCCTCCAGAGAGAACTGCCACAGTTATTACAAAGAGAGGAAGAGATGACAGTAGATATCCAGGAAAAACCTAAAATACTGATATATGCCTGGGCCCTAGGTCAATCAGCATAAAAAATAATATAAGCCTGTAAGTGGTTATTTGAAGCTAAATTTGAGGAGTATTGGTATTAGTTCTTTGAAAATCTAGTAGAAATTATCTGGCCCTGGGATTTTTTATTTTAAAGACTTTTAATAACATCTTCAAATACCTTGGGGATTATAGGTCTAATTAGGTTATAAATCTGGTCTTGATTTAAATTTAGTAAGTGGTACCTGTCCAGAAAGCCATCAGATTCCCTTAGGATTTCCATTTTAGTGAAGTGCAGGTTTTCCAAGTGTGACCTAATAATTCTTTGCATTATCTTGATATCTGTTGTAATGCCCCCACCTTCTCATTTCTGAGTTTGTTCACTTGGATTTTCCCTCATTCCCCCTCTCCTTCCCTCCTTTGCTCCCTCTATCCTCCTGCGCTCTCTTTCTCTCTCTCTCTGCTTTCTTGTTACTTTGAATAAGAATGTGTCTTTTTGTTAATTTTCTCAAAGAAACAATTCTTTGATTCATTGATTCTATTGTTCTTGTTTCAAATTTATTGTTTTCAGCACTAAGTTTCATTATTTCTTGTCATCTACTCCTCATAGGTGGGTTTGCTTCTAATTGCTCCAGAGCTTTCAGCTGTGATCTTAAGTCTCTAGTGTAAGATTTTTTTTTTTTTTTTTTTTTTTTGAGCAGAGGCCAGCGCTTACATGCGGTTTAATTGTGGGAAGGGCACAGCATCAAGAGCAGCATTTTTACCAGGTTGGTGTAAAAATCAGTCCAGACATGGTTCTTTACACTGACAGCTGCAACAAATTCAAAACCCAGGCAGCAATTTGAATCTTTTCTTTGAAAACAATAGTCAGTGCCTGGTGCGGTCCGCAGGGTCAGGTTGGCCCTTGCATCATGGGTGCAGCCGGGGGTGCTGGGGACCAAGGGCCATGGGCTACAGTGTCTGCTGGGGTCCTCATTCCCCAGGAACCAGCCCTCTCCACAACCTGCCCTGCAGCGGGCATGGACAGGGCCAGGATAAAATGGGGCTCCAGGCAGCAGCCCATGTATAATGGATCTGGAAACTTTCCCAGAAATTTGCCCCATATGGCTTCTGCCATTTTAAAGGTTTCTAGAATGAGCCCTGGGGGTGCTTCCCAGCAATAAATATGAGAAGTTAATGGAGAAACAACCAGTGTGGCAAATGCCACATGGCAGAGAAGGCTCAGTTTGCCTCCTGCCAGCCTCCACTGACTCTTCACAGACCAGGGTGTCTCCAAGTCAGCGGCTCTGGGAACTCCAGAAGGTGCCTGGGACATATGTGATGGTCCTGTTTCTAGCAGCCACCAAGGGAGGGGGTGGTGCTGGGCCACTGAGAGTGGGGGTCCCACCAGCAGGACCCTCCCCAGTCCCTACATTTAGGGTATGGTGGGAATTGGAGCATCTCTGGTGGTGGGTGTGGAGCGTGGCTTCATGGTAGGCAGGTCTAGCCCTCCCGTACACTCACTCGAGGCTCAGCCAGGGAACTGTGGATGATGTTGATGATAGACTCCAGGCCGCTGCCCTCCAGCAGCGTACGGTGGTCACCCTCAATGATGTGCACAGACACCTTCCCGTCGCACACCTGAGAGAGGTTGTAATCAGCACCCAGGTCCTCACCATAAGTGCCACCTGTCTTGGCACACAACAGTGTCACGTTACCATGGTACTTGGCCTTGGGTTTATACTGCTCAGCTGCTCGAAGCTTGTGGTAGAAGGGCAGAGCAGCAAAGCTTAGCTCACGGCGGTCCAGGCTGTGGTGGCTTTTGGTGATGAGGTCCACAGCAGCAGTGACCCGGTCCTCCAGGCTTTTCAGTGGCAGCAGGGCTTCTAGCACCTTGCTGTGCTCTGCATCAGTGAACTGCTTTATGAAGAAGCATATGGCCTCAGCCTCAGCTTCGGCCTCACAGCCTGGGGTCATCTTTGCCCGATAGCTCTGGGTGTAGGCCAATACGTAGGTGTGTGAGCTGTCAAACAGGAAGAGGCTGTTGTGGGTGGGAGCTGGGCCCTGCTGGGCCTGCAGCTGAGAGCACATTTCGAAGGCTACACAGGCTCCAAAGGAGTACCCGGCCACTCGGAAGGGCCCCTCAGGCTGTACCTGCTTGATGCAGTCAATGTAGTAGGCAGCCAGGTTTGGAATGCTGTCCAGGGGGGCCGCTTGGGTGCACTGCAGACCATAGGTAGGCACACTGAGCTTGGCAGCTAGGTTGTGGAACACAGTGGTGGAGCCTTCAATGGGATGCACCAGGAACAGAGGCCTCTCAGAGCTCTGCACTGAGTTGAGCCGTGTTAAGGTAGGGCCCTCAGGGTTTACCAGCAGGGTGCTCAGGTTCAGTTGGGTCTGCTTCAGGGCTGTGTCATTCTTGGATTTGGGAGGCATCACCTCACTAGTGGAGTCAGCTTTGGAGGTCAGTTCCTGTAGCTTCCGAAGTGTAAGCTGTCGCACCTCACGCATGGGCAGCACCAGATCATGCTTACGTTCCAAGATTTGGCGTACTTCCACACCCATGAGCGAATCCAGACCAAGGTCTGCTAGCGAACTGTCCAAGTTAATACCTGCCAAGTCTCGGATGCCTAAGATGTGTGCTACAGCCTTCACCAGATCCCTCTGGGCTTCACCATCACCGTGGACCACAGCCTTCTTTTCAGCTAGCACAAAGCTACTCAGGACTGCATAAGGCTGATTCAAAAAGAGATCTAGCACCTCCATGCAAGAGGTGATACGCTGTGGCAGTGTGCCACCGATGACTGTGTCATTGGTACCCATTGCTTCCAGGACAATGCCCACATCACCAATGGCACCCCACTGCACGGCAAGGCCTGGGAGACCATCGTGCTGCCGCTGCTCGCATATACGTTCCATGGCAGAGTTGGCAAAGTCGTAGTTCCTTTGGCCAGCATTACCACGCCCACAGCTTACAGAGGAGAAGGCCACAAAGTAGTCCAGCTCAGGGCAGGCTTCCCGGGTTGCCCTGTCAAGGTTCAGGGTTCCATTGTATTTGGGCTTGTTGACATCCTGGAAGAGTTCTGGTGTCTGGTTCTCCAGCATAGCATCTCTCAAGACCATGGCCAGGTTGAAGACACCTCCAACAGGCCCAAGCTTTGTGGCTTCAGTGATGAGAGCACGGGCCCCCTCCAGTGAGCTGGCATTGCTTGTTGACACTAGCACATGTATGCCCTGGTGCCTCCATTCTCGAACCTGCTTGGCTTGGTAGCCTGTGCGGATTCCAGATCGGGAAGTCAGTACAAGCCTCTGGGCTTCCCGAAGCACAAGCCACCGGGCCAGCTCCAGGCCAAAGCCACCTAGGCCACCAGTGATGATATAACTCTTGTGGGCTGGGCAGAAGGTCTTGGAGATAGCAGAAATCAGGGTGGGCTGAGTCCCTGGCAGCACAGCCTGTGGCTCCTCCTCACACACCTGGACAAGGACTTTGCCAATGTGTTTCCCCTGGGCCATGTAGCAGAAGGCATCTTCCACGCGGGCCTTGGGAAACACTGTGCATTTGAGGGGCTTCACAACCCCATCACGGATGCCAGCCTGCAGCAGGGCTGCCACCTCCCGCCAGCTATCACTGCTGCCCTCCTCAAAAAGTGCATCCAGCAGGATCCTGTGGAAAGTAACATTCTTCAAGAAGACAGCCATGCTCAGGGGGTGGTTGTTAGAAAGATCAAATTTGCCGATCTCTAGGAAGCGACCATGCTGAGCCAGGCACCGCACACTGGCCTGTAGCTTCTCTTCTGCCAGGGAGTTGAGTACCAGATCGACCCCTTTGCCACCTGTATGTAGTAACACATGCTGCTCAAATGACGTGTCTCGTGAATTAGCAAAGCTGGTATCATCAAGCTGAGGGAACCGGGCCTGGAGGTATGCTCGCTTCTCAGCTGAGCCCACAGTAGTGAAGACTCAGCAGCCCAGACTGAGGGCAATGGAGATAGCTGCCTGGCCTACTCCACCAGAGCCTGAGTGGATGAGCACTGTTTCTCCACGCCGCACACGCCCACGCACTACTAGGGAGTAGTAGGCGGTGGTATAGACAACAGGCGCAGAGGCTGCCTCCTCCAGGGTCCAGCTGGAGGGGACTTCCCAGAGGAAGTCCGGTGATAACAGGACTGAGGTGGCCAGGCCTTCTGCAGGTACCAACCCCATCACACGCCTGCCACACCTATCACGGCCTGAGAATTCCATGCCCAGCATGCAGTCCCGACTGGCCCATTTACCTGGGATGGCATCCGGGGACAGCTTGCCCGTGGCTAGCATGATGTCTCGGGAAGTTGAGTGAGGCATAGTAGACAGTGCAGAGCTGTGCTCCTGGGCTGGTGGGGTGGGCATGTTTCAGGGGAGAGCAGACCCAGCGGATAGAGGCGAGGTCCCCTCGGGTAAGGACGTTTACAAAGGCATGTGCTGTCTGTTCCTCGGGCTTGTCCTGCTCTAACAGGAAGTGGCGGAAGGCACCCCAGGCCCCATCACGGTACACATTCATCACCAGGTCGTTCTCTAGCACCTTCTGTAGTTCTGAAGAGCCAGGATCCAACTTGGGGGTATGAGACGTGCTGCTGAGGTTGGACAGCAGTATGCACCGAATCCGGTGTCCACCAGGCTCTTTGCGGAGACAGTTCACCAAGCCTACAACACCGGAGGTGGGGCAATCCATGGCTGTTAGCCACACAGGCTGGGAGGAAGATGTGGCCAGAATGTTCTTCAGAGAGTCCACCCACTGGAAGCTGGCATCTTCCACAAGCAGGAAGACGGGGTTGTCCTGAGGCGTGGCTCGCCGGCACAGGAAGAGCACGGTACCGTAGAATGACTTCTTAACGTCCACCAGTTTCAGTCCCTTCTTTGAAAATAGGCTCTCCCATTCTTCCTGGTTTAGGAGGTTGGGCCCAGGCTGCATTGTAGAGGGAAGGCCGGCCAAGATATCCCCAAGGGAATGACCTCTGAGCACTGTGTGCATTAGCAGGAAGCCACCTTCCTTGAGGGCATCTACCATGTTGCTTAGGACTAAGGCTGGATCGCCCAAAGTGGCCACTGCACTGTTGCACACTATAAGGTCAAGCGCACCCAGGCTGCTGGGGGCAGGATCCTTAGGGTTCCATTGGCACTGAGCAATGTCATGCTGCTGAAGCTTGGCCTGAATGTCTTCAAAGGCCTGGGGGTGCTGGTCAGTGGCCGTATATTCCAGTTGTAGCATAGGCTGGGTGTTGAGCAATGCCGATTGCGGGAGTACAAGTGACACTCTCAGGCGCTCAAGGCCTGCATAGACACGGCCTTGGAGAACTTACCCAGCCTCAAGATGAAGGTGGTGGAGGTGCTGGCTGGAGAAGATTTCTTTAAGTATTTTATATAGGCATCCAGTGCTATGGTTTTTCTCTTAGCACTATTTCATTGTGTCCCATAAGTTTGGGTATGTTGTATATTCAGTTTTATTAAATTCTAGGAAGTCTTTGATTTCTTTGTTTACTTATTTCTTGACTGAAATGTTGTTTGAGAGATGTTCAGTTTTCATGCTCTTTGTGGTTTGTGCTGCTATAAACTGATTCAAGTCTTCTCTTCCCATTCACTGGTCAGTATTGAAATCAGATCAAGAAACATGGGATTGGGGCTGAACTGGGCTTTATTTGTTGTTCTTTTAAAAGGTAGATAACAATTATTACTGAGTATAAGAGTAGACAAGAATGAGACAGACAGTAGACATGTGTGATAGGTTCTTTATAAGTATCCTTTCTGTTTTACAGGTGTCCATTGTGAGGTGTATCTGGTTAAGTCTGGTGGAGGATTGGTGCAGCCTAAGGGGTCATTGAAACTCTCTGTGCAGCATCTGGATTCACTATCAGTGACCATGGTTTTCTCTGGGTCCATCAGGCTCCAGGAAAGAGTCTTGAATTGGTTACTGTTATAAGACCTAAAGTTTATAATTATTCAAGTTTTATGCTGATTTGTTAAAAGACAGATTCACTATTTCAGGAGATGATTCTCAAATCATGGTCTATCTGCAAATGAACAACCTTATTCCATAATATTAAATATTTTTGTATAACTGGATCCATACAGTAAACAATAAATCACCACTTTTCCCAAAATTTTGAATGAGTTCCCTAGTCAGGACACCATGGATTTTTTTCTTTTTTAGTAAATTCAGTAGTTGATGAATTTATCTCAATTATACTTTGGCTCAGATATATTTAGGTAAGATATTTATCTGCTGTGCAAGTATAGAAATGCAGAAGAAAGAGAGAGAGATAGAGTCTTCATAATGACAGCAATTCGAAAGTCTATTAGAGGAAGCAAAGGCATAGTGTGTTCCATGGAAAGGCAATGATCTTTCGTTGTGATATAAGTTGAAATAGAATAGAACGGGACCAGATACTAAAACAGATACATGAAAATGAAATATAAAAGAAGGCATATGTCTTTGAAGTACTATGGATTTTGAGGAAATGTTCTTAGTTTTCACTTCAAATCTTTATTTTTGAAAGCATGTTGAAATATTCCAAGTGCCCTTACCCTTAAAAACAGAGATAGTGATGTGATTTCAGACTTCATTTATTATGTGGTATATTGCATTTATTGGCATATGTATGCTGAAACATCATTGCCTTTTAAAGAAGAAGTTCAATGTGTCATACTGTATAACCTTCTTAGTATATTCCTGCATTTCATGTGTAAGCATTTTTTAAGTATTTTGCATCTTTTCAGTTGTGATGTCTTTCTTATACCTTTAATTCCAACATTCAGGACACAGAAGTAGGCAGATAGGTGAGTCTGAGGTCAGCCTGGTTTCCAAGGTAAATTCCAGGACAGCTAGAAATACACACAAATCTTGACATGAGAAAAGATAAAGAAATGAGAAAGAAGGAGAAGGAACAAGGAAGGAAGGGAGGAAGGAAGAAAAAATAAAGTTTTTTGCATCTATATCAAATACCTTTTGTAGAGTGTTTTTTGTGTGTTTTTTTTACCGTGTTTAGATATTAGGACAATACTGGCTTTATTGAATGAATTTGGAAGTGTCCCATCACTGTCTATACTGTGGAACCAATTGAAAACAGGCATGAAGTCTTTCCTGGATGGCTATCAGACTCAAAAATGACTTTCTTAGTTACTGGGTGTTTCTTTAAAGTGAATCACCTCAGAGCATAAACCTTACTGATAATGGGTCTATTTATATTATTTATTTATTCACAACTTAATTTTACTAGATGTTATAAACTCAACCGTTTTACTATTTGTTCTGAGATATCCATGTTTATAGAGCATACATTTATATAATAATTTAATCATGTTCTGAAATTTAGTAGAGAGTTGTCATCACACTTTCTGACCTGAGAATTTTATATTTGAAATTGTTGATTTGTTCTTTTTATTCTAATCATCTTTTTTATTTTTATGTTGCTGTGTTTAATATTAAAGATGGAATTAAGGTATAAGAGGGTCATGACATTATTTTCTTCTGTGTCACTGGTATCCAGAACTAATATTTACATTTTCACATGAGTACACACTATGAATGGGTCAGAACACCCCTCAAATGTCTTCCTCTACCTTACTGTCTTGTGTGCTTCTGCAGTTACTGTTGTCTTACACAGAGTAAGATCTGTTAGGTGTGTACTTATGGGGCTTATCGGTCAGGATTCAAGGGCCTATGAGGATACCCTTGGGAATGAAGGTAGGCATCTCATAGCATACAAGCATGGTCAGAAGCACAAGGATAAAAATTCTAATAACGATAGGAACTCTGGTCACAATTGGAGAACTGAAGTTGGAAGAACACTAGACCTATGGTGTTATTAAGAGTTATGTCAACCCAGAAGTTCAGAGAAGAAAGACTACAAAGAAAAATGTCTAGTATGTGGAAAGAAGCAAGAATGAAGAGATTCTGGGGAAAAAGGAGCTTGATTACCTAGTGATTCAGGGAAGGCATATCTATAAGGGCCAGGGGGGTCATTTTTGTGTGAAAGAGTAGACGTAGAAATTGGTGAAGTAGGGTGAGGAAAGCAGATCTGCCTGCAGTGGATGTCTAACTAAGTTACCTTGGGACCTCAGGACCTTGAAACCTCCTGCCCTGGCTGGGAAGAAGATAAAGAGATGGGAAGAAGAGAGAGTGACTGGAGGGGCAGTAGGGGGAAGGGAATTTGAACAAGGGGATCCATGGATAAAAAATATGACTTTTTCATAATAAAAATGATTTAAAAAGAAATTGGTGAATGAAAGACAAGTCCTTGAGGATCTGGAGAGCAGTCAGATATGGTATGCAGAGAATTAGGCCTACTTGGTACCTTGAGGAGGTCAGATAAGTTGTGGGTATTACTTTGGGATGGGGAAAAAGAGGCATTCATAGTAGGTAGGGAAGGAAAGGTTGGAGAAGGTGAGGCAGGAACAAAGGTCTTCCATGGGCTTCTATTGTTTATCACAGAATAAGTTCAGATACTGTTTATATTTATGCAATGTAGTTCCTTTTATGAGGATTTAACTTTGAACTTTGTACTATACCATATAACTGATTAGAGATCTCAGATGTGTGCTGTGACACTGTACCTTGATAGTAATAGTGTCCTCAGTCACCTGGTTGCTGAGCTCCATGGTGGCTTTGTTGGACATTGTGTCTGATTACATTGTATCTCTGTCCCAAAACTTCTGGCAATAGTATGTCTGACATTTCATGGGATTGTGTTTTTTTTTCTTAGCAAGCCAATGTGCAGGGTTCTATCTGACCCTACTCACATAAGAAATGGAGAAGCTTTCTGAGGCAAAATCTGTGAAGGAAATCTTTACTAAAATCCAATCCTGCTCAGTTCATGCCCAGACAACTGACCCTAAACCTGAAAGTGGTAATTTTGGGAGAGGATGATAATGTTAGTTTTGTTTCTGGCTCCCCATCCAGAATAGGACTAAGGGCCAAGTTACCTGAAGCTGATGCCAAAATGTAGAATATGATCTAACTTCAATCAATAGTAAGAATCAGTGTTCTCAGGACATGAGCCTGTGATATATGTAGATATTTATATATTTACTATCACACATACACATTAATACATGAGTGAGAGTAGGTCCTAGATCAAGATCTGATTCAAACTGAGACAGAGCAGAGAGAAGTTTTCTGGATAACTTCCTGTACCATGAATACAGGTTCAAATATCTCTTTAGTAACTAGATCAACTTCCGAGTGTTCAATGAACATACAAGTGCTGTCTTCAGCAATGGGCATTATTATGAATGGGTAGAAATGTGAGGGTATTTGGAATGAGATGACAGGTAAGAATACTTTGGATAAAAATGATTTTGAGTAAAATAATGGCTCAATTTTACTTAAATATTGTTTGGTTATCCCAAAATTACTTTGTGTGAAGAATCTCCTAGCATTGCATTCCTCATACTATTAGGCTAGCCCAATGCCTACAGCTGTTGGCAATAGGCCCTAGATTAGAATATTCTGCTGAGATTCTGCCAAATGGACCCATGTCAGAATTCTCTTTTAAGCATTTGTATTTATATAACATTCTCAGTTTCGGTCAAAGAAGGATATTTACCCTTTTTTCTAGAGGAGGATGGTGAATGCAGAGACTTTCAATCAGTCAAAGTGTGAAGAATGGGTAACTGTGGTGTGTCAAGTACTAAAGAAATCAATAATAGCACCTCCCCTAAGGATTGAAGAACATTACCGAAGATAAGTTGGATAAATTGTAAGAGTGAGTCTATGGAGAAGAGGGTCATGAAATGCTGTCTTTGGGTGAGACAGGGCTATTACAAATATGAGATCTTGAGCCTGTGGCTATCTGAATATTAGAAAGGCATGAGAATAGGAATCATCCTGGTTGAGAATGAGGGAGGTCAGCAGGAATATATGAAAATGGAATGGGCAGGAGTGGTAGATGGATAAAAGAGTGCAATTAGTATTGAATATGGTGAAATTCTGTATTCTCACATATAATTGTTAAAAATTTAAGAGATATTTCTCTTATTAAATTCTGTTTCTTTATTTTGCTGAGTATTTCCTTGGCTGAACATAGATAACATTCTAAACATGATATTTTTATATGTTACCTTGTGAAAGGAACTACCTGTTACCACCACTGAAATTATATAGATTTTGTAAGTGAGTCTTGCTTATAAATGACAGTAACTATACCTTGCAGTTATGTTTAATATGAATGTCTACAAATGACAAAACTAGCTCAAGTCTTTATAGGAGTAAGTTTATTGCCTGCAATTCATGGATGTTTCCTGACCCCACAAACCATTAAGCACATAGTGGCATTTCTACCTGTGTTAATGAAGCTAAATTGTCTGCAGGAAACATCAGGAACAGCAGATTCATAAATCTAGTTCTTTTCTACTGTGAATAAGGATATTTCTATTTTTTCATGTTGAACAGGCAATTAGTAATAGATGCATATAGTTAAACAAATGTTTTTTCTTGTTCCATGAAAAAATGTAGATTCTAACCATATATTTTGGGAGCTAAAGTTATCCTCCCTGTAAATGTCTTTTTTTTGGATATTGAGCTGATGAAGGGAAAAATATTTTCTCCTTTGCTCTGAGAGTAGAGTTAATGCAGAAGATCTTAATAGATATCCATCTACGGTAGGGCATTCTTAAACCAAGTTTAAGTTGCAGGCAGGTAATCATTAGGTAATAGAAGGAATAAATGTTTCACAATCATGTGGGGCCAAATCCTAGAACTCACTACAAAATAGAAAGTCCCTCTGTCAGTTTCCCCAGAATGGCAGAAAAGTGTGGAACAGAACATGGTCAGTCCTTCACAGAATAATTTATTGATTAGATTTATACCCACAATATCCACATCTTAGTCCTTTCCCAAGAATTCATGATGTCATAAGTGAAGGAAACATGAAAACCAGTACTAACTATTTCCTAAAAGCTTCCTCCAAGTACCCACAGAGCTACATTTTGGGGCTCATACAATTGTAAAGCAAGTGGCTCTGGTTTGGAGTAAGATGAGAATTCTTTGTATTTATACATATAATTGTTAAAAAAATAGATTTTCTGTTACTGTGTTCTGTGTTAGAACAAAATAAATTTTACTAGATGGGAATATATAATGAGAGATATAATGATAAAAATCTTAATGCTAGATAACTGAGTCAAATAAAAATACAAATGCAAAATTCTAGAGATAGCAAAAAGATTGTGTACCTGTTAGGATGTATGAGTCACTGAGTGTGGCTTCATCTCAACTGTGGTTCCCCATGTAGCAAATACTGTTCTTATTGGAAAACCACTGAGATATTGGCCTGAATCTCATGAGGGAGAAACTTGACTAAAATGGGGACCTACTTAGCCTTTGATCCTGATAATCTCAGCAGAATCATTTTGCAGTGTTGATTTAAGGCATGCAGTTCATGTTACACAGTATATATTTTATATTGTGGCAAAACAGAACCCTAAACTCACATAAATGTACAGATTATTCTAAGAAATCACAAGCTGGAGTGTCTACTCTGTACCTGTTCCTGTAGGAACATTGTAATGTCCCTGTTTTCATTTGTGCTGTGTGCCCCCTGCTTGTTTTGAGCACTGCTTCAGGGAGGTTTTTGTCTGGGTTTACACTGATGTTTTCTGACCTGTGTAATCTTGATAAATCAGTAATAAATAGCAGAATCTTTGGCTTTTAAGCTGCTCGTTTGCAGGTAGACACTGCTTTTGGAATCATTTCTTGAGATGGTGAATCTGCCTTTCACAGACTCTCCATAATACGTTGCATAATTATTAGCTTTGATTCTAACTAGATCTACCCATTCAGGCCACTTTCCTGGAGTCTGGCCAGTAGTTACTGAATGTGAATCCAGAGCCTGTACTGGAGAGTATAAAAGAACATCCAAGCTGAACCAAGCCTATCCTAGACTCCACCACTTTCACCTCACACTGGACACTTGCACAAACAGAATTCTCTCAATAAATTTTCAGTAATCTCCAGGACCTCTCACTCTCACACACATACCAGTATCTGTCCTTATTCATAAATTACCTTTTAAAACAGCACAAGGAAAACGCAGCTCAGTCTCAACTCCATGATAGATGTTCTGGGCTTAGTCATGATCTTAGAATGAGAAGACCTTTGAATTTAAAGCTGGTTGCCACTGTTGGAGATGAGCAGAATTGAGCGTTATTTGTATGCCTTCCTGCTATACCATGACATAATGAGAAGGAGCTTAGATGATTCACAAGAAGAATCACAGTCACATTCAAAGCATCAAATGTCGCTTATTGTCCTTTCACTATCTCTAATGGCAAATAGTTCCATTGATAAATTTGTGGTTTGTAAACCTAAGGTGGCCAGGTGTTTATTCCCATCATTGTATGATAGGCAAAAGGTGGGCAGTGCAAAATCATAGGATTGACTTCCAATTGGGCTACATAAACTGTGTCTCAAAGAATAGCTGAGAAAAAGAAAAAGAAAAAGGAAGAAGGAAGAAATGATGATTCCCAAGGAAATGTATAATTATTAACAGTAAAAATATAGCTTTCCAGCCTTATTTAACATACTTTGTACCTGTAAACTTCTCTAATATCTTAGGAGAACTTTTCAAATTAAGTTTTAGAAAATTAATAGAATAAAAGCTAAACTATGATATTTTAAGCAGTGTTGTATTAGGTTATGTCTGTAGTGAATTTATACACTACATTTATTACTAATGTCGACAAAGAAGTAACAGCTCAATGGTACAGTACACTGGGCAAAAAGCTTAAGAAATGATCTTCAAAACATAAATTAACTACTGTGTCAATATAAATACTAACTGTGTTTATTTTTGATCAATAATAAAAACACATTGAAACCCTGTGTTTTCCACTTAAATCTATTATCCAGTTCTGATCTACACCATTAAACATGCAGTCCTAATCTTGCCTATCCCCAAGAGAGTATCAGTTCTTCTTTGACTTGATTAGGGCACTAAGTAGTTTTCTCTGCCATATTCCAGTCATATTCTTCTGCTCTTCAGATCCTCAAGGAGTAAGAGCTAGGTCTGCTCTTTCAGAAAGCTACCACATTGCTCTTTAGAAATGTCCAATCTATGTACCACAAGGTAGTCCAGCCCCTTCTGTCCCACAGCCTATTATCTTCATGTGACATCCATCTCCTTCACATATGGACGTCTTTCATCTTTCTACATCTTACATGGTCTTCACCATGGTCTTCTTCTCTAAACTGATGAGTAGATATTGTTACTTCTTACCTGATAGGCCTTCCTCTCCTCCAGGTCCTTGCATCCAAGTACTTCTGGACTGCTTTAAATTTGCAGAACTTTAGATATCTATTTCTCAAGAACAGTAGTATTGGACTTATTCTTAGGCTGCCTAGTCTCCGGTTCTTGACCACCCGAGCCATGCTGAAAATGGGTTCAAATTTATGTCACCTGTCTGAAATACAATCAGATACTGATTCATTTCTCTGATCAATGATACTTTGTATGCTACCAGAGGAGAAATTTAAATAGCAACTCAACTCTATACCCTTTGACCTACAATGGTGCCCTGCCTGCAAGACACAAATGTATTTTCTAATTTTGTTCTAAAATTTTATCCTTTTACCTCAAATGAAATACTCTCATTCCATCATCTATGAAGATTTTTTTAATTGCAGGTAAAAACCATAATGGAGATTCATATTAAGTATACATGCAGAGAACTAGTGTTGTTAGGCTGACCAAATAAAATTTCTACATCTTCAATGGAAATCCAACATGTAAGGCACAGTGAAAATTCTGAAAGTGGGGACAGAAAGGTTACAAGATCTAGATGACCAGGATGCTGTTATGTGACAGTATCTTCTAGCTAGTACAGGAATGGTTCACACATGGAATCTCAAAATATTGCTGCCTAAACTAGATATCCATAGTATAGAACAATCCTCTCAGCTCCTCACCCCTAAACAAAGAACTTCAGGTAAGCAATGACTTCTGAGAGAGAACCTGTGTTTTCCAATAACAAACTCCCTGACAAGTTATTTCAATCCCAATGGTCAGTTATAAACTCATAATATTAACTGGACTCAAATATTACACATACAGACACACAGACAGAAACATATATACATGTAAAAACATTAAATGTAAAGATGTAATAAATTTTAAATAGAGTGTGAAATGGATGTGAAAGTAGCTAAAGAATTTCAATATGAAATTCTCAAAAAAGACATTTTAATTAAAATATTTTACAAATTAACAAGGAAATATTAGCTCAGATTCAATGTCATGGTGTGTGGTCTGTGTTCAGGGTATAATACAGAATGAGAAGTCTTGGTGGGAATAGGCTTAGTAAGATAATCTATGAAGTTTTACATTAAATTTACACTTTCAATATGAATTACATATATACATATATATCTGATTTGATGATTTTACAATATGCAACCCATCAAACTCAGTTACCACTCTTCTCATTATGCCTACTCTTATGATCTCCCCATTTACAAAACCACCCATTCATGCTGCTCGTTTACTTACTAGAGCATAATTAAACTCCATTTAGCCAGGCTCTTAAAGAAAACAAGTGTTTCCTTTTCATAGGTGAATAGAGGTCATTAATATTAAGGGATATAAATGTCCAGAAATTGACATTTTCTTTATTTTTAATGGTAGTGGTGTGTGTGTGTGTGTGTGTGTGTGTGTGTGCGCGCGCGCGTGTGTGTATTTATTCTTTGGGTTTTTCTTTTGTGGGAATATCAATTGTTTGTGGATTCATGGCTGTATCTGGCTTGCTTAGGTTGGATTTTCTATTTTAGCAACAGACTTGTGGATAGGCATTGTTTAAATCTGGTTTTGTCATAAATTATTTTGTTTACTCCATCTATGGTAATTGATAGTTTTGTTGGTTATAGTAGTCTAGGCTTATAGCTTTGGTCTTAGTGTCTGTATATCAACAAACTCAGTTATCAGTCCTCTCAGATTCATCATTCATATAATCTCCCCTTTAAAAAATGCCTATTCATGCTGCTCAATTACTTACTACATTTTTTTTCTGTGTAAAATTGACGTTTACTTGTATATCACAGTTTCAGAGTTGTGTTTATGTGTATTTCTGTGTGTATTTTTTACATATGTTTATTTATTTTTAATTATTTTAAAACCATTTTGTTTGTTTCTACTTAATTTTACTTTTGTCTATGCTTTGCTTTCTAAAGAGAGAATGAAAGGATATGGAGCTGAGTGGTTGGGAGCATGAAAGAATATAGGAAAGTTGGGTGGAGGAATCAGTAATTAACATATAGTGTACAAAATTTTAATTTAAAAATATTATTTTAAACAAATTTTTTTAAATGTAAATAAAAACAAAAGTAAATCTTTGAAAAATTTAATAAAATTATTTTGCTCTTTTGAGCCTGGAAATATTTTTCAGCCTCAACAGGTGCAGCTCAGCTAACAGACATTAAGATAGGAAACCACAGAGGATACACAATTTCCCCCAGAACCAACCTCATCTTTATTCTGAGTATTTTTTGGTTACATTGTGCCCCCTCCTGGTTCTGAACACAAGAGAACATTAGTTTCTCTTGGATTCCAGAGAAGATACCTTGTCTCACTTGAGCAGCAACAAATACCAGAAACTTTACTGCTCACAGAGTGTAGCTGCCCAGCTACTGGGGTGAACAGCTCTTGTTTACCAGGAGATGCCGACTGGTTGTTTCACAGATTGATCTTGAATTGTACTTATGTTATCATCAATGTCCTTCTCAGTGCCAGACTTCTCCCTGGTGAATCACGTTCTAGCACTTCCTATTTGTAATAAGGAGATAAAGCAGAGTACAGAGAATTTTCAGCCTTCACGTGGCTATAACTAGGTCAGAACACTTGAACTCTGCAGAAGCACAATGAAACTTAACTGCAGAGGCATACCCACTACATCCATGCATCAGTTTATGAGGCAGTCAGATACAAGAATTTACAGAAAGAGGAGACAAAACAGTGGTACTCACAGACCAGTTAACACTAAAAGCTTGAGAGAAATATATTCCCACAGAGGAGGTAAAAATCAAACCAGTTTTAACTGTGATCCGATATATTTCCCATGACACGTTGCACTTATTTATGATAAAGGCAGTAGAGAGAAGTTATCTTTGACAATAAGCCTAATGAACAGAGGGGATTTCACCTTAAACAGCCTTATCTTTCTTCATTTTACCTCTCCCAGTTAAGAATCCTCTTATTCTTAAACAAATACTGTGTCAGTAAAGCATGTAGGATCTGAAAAAAAATTGTTCAGTGTAAAATCCTAAAATAAGTATTTGTTTCATTAGTTTTCCACACTCTGTATAATGGGAAAGTGCAGGGTTTGTCTGAAGTCCTCGCCAGAGTAGTCTGTGAAGCTGGGTCATCTCAGCTAGCCTCCTAAATCTTGTCCTGAGTAGTTTTTATTTCAAAGACAATCTTTGGTTGGTGTTTGTCAGCCTATGACATTGACATAATTTATGTGAAAGCATTATTGTAGGGCTGTATTTTCCTTTTAAATCCTTCAAAGTTCAAAGTTATTCATCATCGTATTTGACTATAGTAGACTATTAGGAACCTCAAACCCAAGACAATGTGGAAGATCTAGATAAAGCTCTCTTTCTCTAGAATTAATTACTTCTTTATGTAATCATTAATATCACAAAATTTTAATATATATAATCTTATAAATTTTGATAAAATATTCATACAGCATAAAATTAGTAACTATAGAATGGTCCTTTATTTTTAATTATTTTTGTCCAGTATCAAGTGGTCCTAATATAATATGGAGATTTTACATTTTCCATTAACAACCATGTTGAGTGTAGAGGAGAGATCCAGTTCCAACTCTAATGTCAGCTTTAATTTATAATTGAACTGGGACTACAATTTTCTTATAAATAAAAACATATAGATGTTAAGCAATGAGTATCGCGGTAAAAACCCGCCCTGAGATATGTTTTAAACAGGGTTTATTTGGTGAAAACAGCTTACAAAACAGAGCCGGTTTTAGGAGAAGTTGACAGGATGAGGTTGCAGCGCGCCGGAGCCTTTCTAAGTAAGATTCTTCATCCCCATGCCGTACGTCTGAACTCCCGGGCAGCTGGAGCGAACTGCGCACTCGGTCGGAGAACTCTCGCGAGAGAGTGACGACTTCCTGTCCTGGTCCCCTCCCTCGAAGGTCTACTTCCGGAATCCTTTTCAGTTAACCACGCCCCACTTGTCTCCAGTCCTATGACGCATATATATAGTTCCTGATTCCCGCTACATCTCCCCGTTTTGTCTAAATAGGAAGGATCTAAACTAAGTATAAAACTACATACTATAGGGATCATCATAAGACAGTGTCTGGGAAAGAGAAAGGTACTAACATAAGTGAGGTCAAACTACTGCTAACAAACAACAACTACAAAGTACAATTTAATATCTAAAATGTTGATATGAGAAAGTGCACAGGGATTGCTTTAAGGCTGTTTATCTTAAACAATAGAGTTCTAACACTTGAG